>JZKD02S1846060.1:212155-232723 GCA_000966675.3 Picea glauca | reverse complement strand
TATCTCTCAAGAAAAATATTTGAAAGAGATGTTGAAGAAATTTCAGATGGAGGATTCCTCTCCTATTAGCACACATATGGTGGTTGGTTGCAAGCTCAGTAAAGATGATATTTCACTGGATGTTGATCAAAGAACATATCGCTCTATGATAGGCAGTCTTATGTACATCACAACATCTCATCCTGATATAATGCAAGCTGCTGGAATGGTAGGTTGTTATCAGTTTGCTCCTAAACAAAGTCATTTGGTAGTTGTCACAAGGATATTAAAATAATTGAAGGGAACAATGACTTATGGTCTGTGATATCCAAGCAATCAGAATTTTTAGTTAACTGCTTATTCATATGTAGATTGGGCAAATTGTGTGGATGAGAGAAAGAGCACTAGTGGAGGTGCATTCTTCCTGGGTGACTTGTTGGTAGCATGGATTAGTAAGAAGCAGGGATCTATTTCCTTATCAACTACAGAGGCAGAGTACATTGCTACTACTACTTGCTGCACTCAGATTATGGATGATTCAAACTCTTACATATTTGAAGGTCAATTATACTAATCCAATTACAATTCATTGTGATAACACTAGTGTCATTAGTGTCTCCAAGAATCCTGTTCTTCATTCCAAGACTAAGCATATCCCAATAAAATACCATTTTCTCAGAGAACAAATCACAAACAGAGTTGTTCAACTAAATTATATCCCTTCCATAGAACAGATAGCTGATATATTTACTAAACCATTAGCAGCGAACCCTTTTGGATATCTTTGTTAAAATTTGGGGCTTATAACTTCTTTCGTCTAATCTGTTCACCTGGTCAAGGGGAGTATTTATTGAATATCTATTGTATTTCTAAGTTGCTCATAGTTGACAGGGGGAGTATGTACTACAACAACTCAGGGGGAGTGTATTTCTTCTTTGACATTGATGTCAAAGGGGGAGAAAGTGTGGTGTGGTAATTTCAAGGATGCTACAGTGGTATAGTTGGACGCTCTTCAAGGGATTGCCATCAATGCCAAAGGGGGAGATTGTTGGCATGTTTTTTGACAGAGGCAGAGTATGCATGTTTGACATTGATGGTGAAGATCAGCACAATTAGATGGCGAAGATCAACATGATCAGTAGTGTAGCGATAATGGCAGGATCAACATTGTAAGATCAGAAGGAGGAAAATAGTCAAAGCATGACAAAGGTTTTGTTTCGGAGTTTCTCAGATCATAAAATCCAAAGGAAAGAGGTTCGAACTTGTAATATATGAAATTGCAATAGCAATTCTGACCGTTGGAGTCATAGGACACGTGGAAAGCGATTGGAATTTCGTTGACTTGCACATTGGAGGAGTCAATGGAGCATGGTGTGGGAACTAGCGATATGCGAGATCACGAAAATATTTGGACTGTCAAATCATCGAAATTGTGGACCGTTGATCAGGCATGACGAAGGCCCATGAAGTTGTGAAATCACGATAAGATCTTGACCGTTGATCCAAGAGGGACATGTGGTGAGAGATTTACATTTCGCTGAATGGAAAGTCAAAGGAGTGAAGTGTTCGTTTGATTAGCGAGTGGTCATATCTCATGGTCACATTGTCGAGAGCTGGAGAGAAGAGCTAGAGAAGCCAAGCTCTATTTCAGAGTTTGTGACATGGAGAGTCGAGAGGAATCATCACAGAATACCCGAGATGCGAAAGTGTGAAATGTGTTTTCGAATAAGGCTGTGGTCACAGCCAGTGGTTACATATGTGGAAGATGGAGGAAGAATCTAGTGGTGTTAAGCACCATCTCGGAGTCTCGGTGATTGTGACTTGGATTATCAAGATCCTTCATCTTAGGAATCATGATATGAGAGATTGTGATGAGATCTGGACTATCGGATCATTGGAGATCTTGACCATTGATCAGGCTTGATAAAGTTCATAAGTTCGTGAAATTGTGAAATGCCTTTTGGCACAGCCTGTGGTCACCGCTGGTGGTCACGTGAGGGGAAGAAGCTAGCAGTGCTAAGCTCCATCTCAGAGTCTTGACGATCGTGACTTGGAGTGTCGAGACCCTTCATCACAGGAATGTCGAGATGCGAAATCATGAAATTCAAATTCTTTTTAGCGCTCAGTCATAGCTAGTGGGCATATGAGATAAATGCGAAATCCTGTGGATTTAATCCAACGGTGCTTGTTAATTGGAAAATTGATCGAAGGGTTACTGTTTCACCTCACAGGTAATCGATCAATTATGATTCAGTTAGCAGAACTGAATCATGGTTCTTGGGAGGTTGGCAATTCAGTTGCTGAGGTTTTTTTTCCTAAGAATATTCGAGGTGTAACTAAAGTTGCAGTGTATAAATAAACATGCAGTGACTGTGCGTGGTTGGCTATTCTAAATGAAAAATGAGTTGAACTGTAGAAAGGTAAAACTACAGCATGCACAATGTGAAGAAAGCTCAAAGATAAGGAACAGAAGCCGAACAGAAGAGAAAATGTGAAGAGAGAAGAATGTACACATATCAAGGAGCATGAGAAGGATAGAGAAATAAAAAATAGATAGAGACAGCAAGTCAAGCCAAATATGAATAGAGCAGAAGAATAGTGTAGCAGAGAAGAATTGCAGAATAGTGAAGAAGTGGTAAGAATTGATTTATGTGTTGTTGGTTATTCAATCATTTATTTGTAATAAGGGTGGTAGGGAGATGCTAGGGAGGATTGTTGTCCTCAGAGGTTCAAGTGGGTGCTTGAACAGAGGGAGTTGTAGCTTCCATCTGGTTGCAACCAGAAAAACCAGGGTGGCAAGGTGGTGCAAGGGAGAATAGTTGTTCTATGTTATACACGTTGGTGCCTGTGTGACTGGAAGTTGGTGCTTCCATCCAATTGGTGCTGGAACACTTAGGGATTTATTGCTTCCTTCTAGTGGGTGCTAGAGAAACCAGAGATTTGGTGCTCTCAAACAAGTTGGAGCTTGTAAAACAAAGGTAGTAGCCTCACATTGAGTTGGTGCTCAATTATAGATGATGTACAGAACTTAAAAGACTGTCTATCATTTCGAAGAAGAAGAGGTTTTCTCCCTTTATGGGTTTACTCATGAAAATCTATCTCTGTGTATATCTTATGTGTGAGTGATGCTCATTATTTATGTTGTCCATATATAGTATAATATTGATGGTCACTTGGAAAAAGATTAAAAATGGTTTAATTGAATTAAAATTGTTTAAGCACAGTGACAACTGATTCACCCCCCCACTCAGTTGTCTTAGTAATTTCAACAAAAACACCTATGGAAGAACAACAAGATAAGGATTTCTATTACGATGACTACTAGTCAAGTAATGTATCCGGAAAGGATGAAGTACGTTGAAAATATTTGGTGACAATTCCTATGGAGGATATTACATAAGTAACAAATGCCAGATGGGACACAATCAGAATCAAACTTGAAGGGACCCAGAAGGATTCATACTAGAAATAATTTAGTAATCAACAAGAAACTATAATAGACTTTTGAAACTTTGCATAAAGAAATAAGGATGCAGACAAAAGCATGGACTCTCTGAGATGGAGGGACATGATTACAGAATTCCAAAATAAGAGCATGTATATTTCTCATTCAGGCATGAAGCCAATATTAAGAGGGAGATAATCCAAAACGATATGATTCATTGAAAAATTTATGAATATTATGAAGTATCTATCCATTTACTTCATTGGAAGTAGAATCTATGATAAGAAACACATGTTCAGTTTGATTCTAGAAGAAGTCTTCTTCGAAAAGAATCCTTGAGTATCCTTGGTTGTACATCTACATTTATGTTCCTATAACGAAAAAAGAAGTCGGAACCTTCAGGAAGGAAGGACATAGAATCTATAGAAGATTCCATGGACTCCAACCTTGAAGAGGAACATGAGGAAGAACATGAAGATTCCAAGTAAGAAAGAAAAACCAGAACAACCAATTGAACCAGTTATTATACGAAGAATCATAAGACTACAGCATGGTTTGAACCCACTAGAAGCAGTCAAATAGAAGGAATGGAAGGAATCTGTGATGAAGAACAATGTATGTAAAAGACTTATGAATGGAAGTATTGATAGATACAAGGTGATATTTGGAACTAGAGGGTTCTCCCAGAAGGAGGGAGAAGACTATGATGACAACTTGTTCCAGTAAACTATATATACATCTATTTGAGTCATTATATCTCTTACAGTTTCCATCGATTGGAAATATTGTTCTTCTCAATAGAGAAATTGAAGAAGAAGCATATGTAGAGCATCCTCAAGGTTTTGAGAAAGAGACCCATGTATGCATGTGGAAGAAAACCTTGTATGAATTCAAGAAACTTGGTGCAGAGCCTCTCATGTACAACATAAGTGTGGTGAAATATTCATATGATGGAGGAAGCGTATCAAAAATGGTTCTTCAGAAGCTCGGGATGATGGATTGAAAATCCATGGAAAACTCCCATGATGAAATATTTGAATAAATTGAGAGACTCTAATCCAGTAGACTCGTCCTTGTACCAACAATTAATTGGATTCTTGACGTATTCAATGAATATTAGGCCAAACATTTCCTTTGTTGTGAACATGTTGAGCCAATTCTAGGTGGAACCTAGAGAAGAGCATTGGATAGATGCAAAACATATCCTGATATATCTTTGTGGGATTATTATTTATGGTTTGAGGTATGCCTCAAACAGTGATGTACAACTGCATGAATTTATTGATTCAGATTTGGAAGAGAGTGCAGATGACATAAGAAGTGCTTCTTGGATATGTTTCAGTTTGAGATTTTCCACAATATCATGGGCTAGAAAGAAACATAAGTCCGTTGCACTCAACATTGCATAAGCATAGTATATTGCAGCTTGTAATGCTTGTATGGAAGAAGTGTGGATTTTTAAGCTGGTTTCTGGACTGTTTGATCAAGTGCTAGATTCGATCGTGATATATTTTGATAACTAGAGCTATGTGAAGCTCTCAAAGAACTCAATGTTCCATGAAAGGTTGAAGAACATTGAGATCAAGTACTATTTTCTCTATGATAAAGTCCAGAGGGGAGAAGTGGTTCTCCAATATATCTCCAATAATGAGAAGATAACATATATTTTGGTAAAGCCTTTGTCCAAGATGAAAATTTTGCATACTTAAGGGACAAGATGGGACTTGTGGAGATGAATTCCTTATTAGAAAGGGAAGTGATTACTCCCTAGGTTGGGAGGGAGAATTGATATGTTATTGGTATATGGATAGTCATTTTCCAGTTTGGAAAATGGTCTAGGTTGGGAAGTCACTTTCCAATCTAGAAAGTGGTCCAAGATTCTTGATAGGCAGTCATTTTCCAGTTTAGAAAATGGTCCAGGTTGGGCAGTCACTTTCCAGTGTGGAAAGTGGTCTAAGATTTTTTATGGACAGTAATTTTCTAGTTTAGAAAATGGTCCGGAATAGATAGTCATGGTTTGAAATATTGTTGATGTATCATAGACAGTGATTCCCCTTGTGGCCAATGTGGGGGAATGGTCTAGGATAGTCATTCTCCTTGGAAGTCACTCTGAGCAGTGGTAAAGAAGAATGGTCCACCTCTTCGAGAAGTCATTCTTTCAAAGTTCACAGTTGTAAGTAGTTTCAAAGAATGGTTCGATGTAGAAGGTTGGTGCAGGAGAGTCATTTCCATATGAAATGGTCTGGACAATCACTCCCTAGGGAAGAATCATTCTCTCCAGGTTGCAATGTGAATCATGCTGAAAGAATGACCCAGTTAGGTTGAATGGTCCAGTTTCAACAATTAGGGACAGCCATTCCCTAGGGAATAATCATTCTCTCTAGGTTGTGCTTTGAATCATGCCGAAAGAATGGCCCAGTTAGGTTGAAAGGTCCACGAAAAATTATTCTTCTATTCTTGGGAAGAATAGTCTAGATATCCCATGGATGATGTTTAACTTTCCGAAGGAAGATGCTCTTCCATATCTCATAGAGGTGAGTGGAATAATGGCCCAGATTGTATCATGATATTGTTTATACAGATTGATATCATATGATATGATTGTTGTAGAGAATGTATCTCTTTGAACAGTAGTTGTATAATACTGTAGTGGATGTGATCCACTAGTAGTGACTATGTGTCACTGGTTAGTAGCCATGTGATACTAGGAGTGGTTATGTACCATTGATACTATGAATAGACACAATTGTATACTATTGGATGGCATTGTTATGATTTCCATTGATACTATCTAGTTGGATAGTAATGATGGTGCTCGTGATTTGATCATGAGATAGCCTGTGTGGCTATGATGATGCTACTTTTTGAATGGTTTGTTTGTTCTCAAAACCATTTCCTTTAATAACTCCCTAGCTAGGAGGAAGTGTTGATATTATGGTAGCTACGAGAGTTATTAGCCTCTACATGTAACATTTGACGAGTCTAAAATATTCTGGGAAGCAAGAGAAACCCTATAAGGTTAGGAAATAACCTTAGAAGACAAGTCGACTCAAGATAATAATTTAGATTAATTTATTATCCTCCAGAATTAGAAGTCAACCCAGTTAGGTCACTTGGAGGACTATAAATAAGAGGGCGTTGGAGCTCATTTATCACACTCACTCTCACAACTGCATAAGGACAAGTGGTGCACATGACTAGAGAAAAGATGCAATTGTTGCAATGGTGACCTGATTTTTGGTTCCACTTTCTGCTTGGTTATGGTTTGGAATTTCTGCTTGGTATGCTAGATCTGAAGAGAGGTACACTTCCTTAGTTCACTATTGGTTCTAGGGTTTTCTTCTTGAATTATTTTATCAGTCAAGGTTAAGGCTCTTGGGGGTGGCCTTTGTTCCTATGGTTGGGTGAAAATATTGTTATATTGTCTATGGTGGAAATGAGCACACATTTTATTCTAACACTACCACCACTTTCAACGTTCTTTATCCAAGTAAAAAAACCCCTACATCGAGTTTGGTCTCATCATATTGAATATAATGAAGGGAGAAGTATTGTTCTATTTGAGAAACCCACCCAACTATTATAGCAATATTTGCTTCACCCTATGCAAATTTTCTCACAAGGTCTTTTCCATTTCCCTATGCAAATTTTCTCACAAGGTCTTTTCCATTTCCCTATGCAGAATTGAAGTCCCTTTTTGCAGTTCCCAGAGCTAAAAATAATGTTTTTTCACATATACACACCCTAACTATTATACAACATGTGTATATGTAGGTTGCACCATTACAGCCCGCATACACCATTTTTTGTGCCCAAAATTAAAAAATGGTTTTGGGTTTCCATGTCACGTCACGAGATCCATGATCCTTGATCTTCCATATGCTGGAAACTTTTTGACTCATCCCTTCAATTCCATTTGATGGATATAAATGGGCCATATCCAAGTTGTGGAAAATAGGAGAAGAATTCAACTTTGAGAGAAAAGTTACTATAGAGAAATTATTCACTTCATATTGAATCTGCATCCCTTTATCCTTTTAAGTCTGAACACATTGTTCAACCCCCAAGCTCTTCCCTACTTGATTGAGAACCTCGTTGTCTCTCTTATATGAGCTTTCCTTTGGTGGAGGATTGAAGTGGTGGAGGCCCAATTGGAAGGGACTTAGTTTATCAGTTCCGAACTGTGCCGACACAGAAGTTTGTCATTCATACACTTTTTTTGATTATATTTTAATAGAAATATGCTTTTCTCGTCCAATTAATTTATTGCAAATATTTGAATTGTTATTCCATGGGAATATCCGTTATGAATATTGATGGATTATGATATTGAATGTGTTAACTTTATATATTATCACCATATGCTTACGTATCTTGGTTGTTGAGGACACGTTGCAGGTGTATTTATTTGAGTAAAGTGCTCAAAGGTGAACTTCATCAAACATCTGGATGAGGTAGGCTCTTTATTTGTCTTGTTAGCGTATTTGTTTATATAGCATACTTGAGATTAGACTTGATTTCTGTAGTCATTTCCATCTATTGTGGTTTACCCCATGCCATAGAGAGATTTTCCCTGTAACCGTATTTGTGACCATACTGGGGAAATAATCTTCTTTTCGGGGTTTGGAGTGTTTTTCTCCTTTGATTTCTCTCATTTATATTGAGTTTCTTGTCATCTGATTGCTTGACAACCTCTATTCATTCTGAGTCTGAGTTTCTTAGCCTTATCCTCAACCCGAAAGTGTTTCAATACATATTCGCGGGTTTTTTCCTGACAGTCGCTTACATGCACATGCTGTCATTCTATAGGAAGCATATATGCACAGTTTTCTCCTTAATAGTCGCGTACATCATTCTTGTATGTTTGGTTTCTGAGTTTGATGTTTGTTGGATAAGTTTTGATGGTTGTTGAGTCTTCTTAGGTATTTTTAATGACTGTTAAGTTCCTGCAGAGTGATAAGAAACCTCTATTTGGTTGAATTTTCGGGCGATGCCTTTCTCATCATCCTTTTCATCGATTTTTCTTACATCTTGGGTTGGTTGTTTTCTTCTTGATATGCTACTTGGTTTGTTTTTGTTTACATTCAATAGAATTTTTATATCAAGATGATGTTCATTCCTTGCATTTTCATTATTTTATATTGAAAATACAAAAATTATAAACCATTTTGCATTGTTGGCATTTGATCTTTTGGGTTCTTATCATTGATCTTAGTACATGTATGGAAATATTGCATCTTATTTTGAATTGCAAAATTAAATTGAAAATTGCATTTTGAAAAGCCTATCATTTATTGGGAATTGAAGTTAGGACTTTGCATTTCATTCATATTCATTTATTTTACTTGTTGAGCCATAAAATCATCAGTTTCATGACCACACCTTTTTGATTAAGCAAGGCCACCAAAGGAAACACTAATAAATTTAAAATTGATTCGAAACAATTTTATTTTTTAGGGTGCACAAACCAGCTTAGGATTTAGATCCTTGGAATAGGATTTTGTGAGTAAACTTCTCCAAGGCTATTAAATCAACATATGTGTCTGACTAAGGGAGTGGTGAAATCCATTGTATAATTGGTGATGTTAGGAGGCTCTAGTTACACCGGAGTTAAGCACGAGGTCGCGTGAAGTTGGTTGAGGGGATATCCCCCCAATAACTTCTTAGCGTTAGATATATTTCTGGGGATCTATTCATATATGGGGATCTTGATAGTACCTTTACCTCTATGACAGGGGGTGCTTTCGAGGTTTTGGGATTTGTTACCCTACCCATACAGTGGACCTAACTTATGATTGTTCACATGCACATTATTTATATCATGGTTTCTTAATTGCTTGACATAGGTACCACATAGGTTACTTGCAGGAGTTATTCTGCAGATACCCCGGGTCAGATAAGGGTCAGATAACACACCGAATTTATGGAGGATTACCTCTTCGAGGGGATCTGATTGACTGGTTGTTAAGCCCACGAGGGACCTTATAAAATATTCTCATACCTCTTATATTTTGCAAGGAGTCTCATGCCCTTCTTGGGCAAGGGATACCTACTTTAGGGAGGGAGGCCCTTTTCAACCACTTTATCCTATTTGTGTGCATATTGGCCTTTTTTATTTTATTTTGGTGTGCTCTTTGATTACTATTCATCCTTAGGATTTGTTTTTATATCTCAAGTCTAGAGTCATCATGGATCCAAACCAGCTTCCCTACAGGTATCGTCGTTTGTTATGATTACCACCGCATCTTGAGTCTTTTCCTTCTAAAAGGTGTAAAGTTATCAAACGTGGTACATACACCTCCACTTACCAAAATTGTGATCATAGAAGGATGAGTACTAAATCGAGTCAGAAATATATTGGGAGTCCTTCAACCCCCATACCCCTTATAGTTAACGATACTCCTTCGACACCTTCAACCACAATGGTTGTAGTGCCAGAAGTTCCCATCATCACTCCCATCTGACCTATAGTGAATGTTAAACCTATAGCCATGAACCCTTTTGGGTCCCTTTGTCATTCATCAGGCTACAATATTCAGTCCATCCCTATGGCCTCTATCCATTTTTCTTATGGTATGTCGAATTTCACATCTCAATTTTCATCCTCCATACTAGCATCTAATTTGAATACTAGTATTGGAATTGGTGGAATGGATCCTCCACATACTCCATTTCCATTTGGCAGTGCTCATATCCCACAAATGACTCCTACAGTTGGAGACCTTCCTCCTTTTCACCCCAGGTCTAATCCTGGTCCTAATGCCCTTGGATGGAGTGGTCAACCTGGGGAAAAATATGTTTCTTATGGTTTGTCCTTTACACCTACCTCCTCTGCACCAATTCTGACCAACACGTATGGCATGATGAATCCACCTCTATCCTCAGGATTCACACCTAGAGGAAGTTAGTTTCATACCTTGGGAAACCCCCAACTTGAAGCTACTCCATCTGGGGACAAATTTTACAACCCTCATTATAACATTCCTACTGGAATGGTGTCCAACCAACACTTCATGAATCAGTTTTGAGGAGGGTATTACAATCCCAGACAGGGCCATGGTGCATAACGGAACCCTGGATGGGCTGTGATTCCCCAACAAAAAACTTTGTTGGGATCTTGGGGCCAGATGCCGCAACTCCGTCTCCCTTTTCTGGCCATGCTAAATCTTCTAGACTTGTCTAGATTAATGAATGACCATGTGCATCATGATCCGACATGGCCCCCCATCCCCACCAATATTCCTTCAGATATTCTAAAATTTGAAGGCAAGACTAGTGAGGATCCTGATGATCGCGTCACTACTTTTCATCTTTGGTTATTTTAGAATTCTCTTAACGATGATTCTATTCATTTAATATTGTTTCAATGCACCCTCATGGGTGTTTCAAAAAAATGGTATATAGAGCTACCAGGGGGGATGTACAGAACTTTTAATCAGATGGTCTTAGTCTTCCTCAACCACTTCGAATTGTTGGTTCATTATGATGCCAACATAGAACTTATGTCGACCTTTCGTCAGTACAAAGATACCCATATCTCACATCACATAAAAGAGTGGCGTAGACATAAGAGGTTGATCAAGGCCTACATACCTCCGAAATTCCTTCTAGAGTGGTTCCTTAAGTCTCTACAACCTTATATTTCGAAGGATGTTTCTACATCTGGGGTTACATTTGAGGAAGAAACAATTTTTAAAACCCAGTATTTAGATCTTATATATGCTCAATCTGGGATGTTATACAAAATTGTTCTAGATGCATCGAGGTCAAACTATGGCCCTAGAAAAAATCCTAGGCCTCATGCCAATGGCATTGTAGGCTCCGCCAATGTGAAATCCATAGACATGGTGACAAGCCGGTTGAAAGAGGTGTCTCTAAACTAGTGTATAGGAGGACCATCTTTGTCTATGTCCTCCACTCCCACTCAGTTGGAGGATGTACATTTTGTGCAATCGTCAACCAACCTGAATGGTACCTAGCAGGGAAAAAAAGAAAGGATGTGGTAAAAATCATAAGGGTGGAAAGAATAATAATAAACCCAAGGAGAATGGTAATAATTAGAAGTCGAATAATAATGTTGATGAGGGAAAGAAATAAAGGTGAAAGGTGAATTTTCCCGACAAGCTTTGTACATATGATCACCTTACCCACTTGTGCCCCAAACTTGCATATTGTGAGGCTTTTATCTCTATCGCCCACTATGTTGACTAATCCTTTTCCACATAATCAACACATGGTCTCAATCTCCTCGAATGCCAAAAATGTGACGAGTGAAAGTCAAAACCCACCAACGCAAGATGGTGACCATTTATGCATCAATATGGTTAATTTTTAGGTTAATGTAGCCACTCGGTCTCATGATTATAGTTATTCATAGACTGTACCTGGTCTAGAGTCTCTCCCTCTTTTAGAGATTCCTTTACATATCAAAAAATCAGAGCCACTGCCTCATATTCCAAAAGGAGTACTCAAGCACTCTACCCACAATCCTAATGCTAGAGCTTCCCAGAATTACTCTATTGTTGAGGATCTGGGTCAAACCCCTTATGCGATGTCGACTTTGGAGGTACTCTAGACATGTCCTTCATAGAGGAATGCCTTTTTATCTACATTAGGAACTCTAGATCACTGTGGCTTTAAGATTATCAAGTTTGACATCATGGATGTGAAGCCTCACTTGCCTTACCATGTGGCATTTCAAATCCATGCGGGTTACTCGAAGTATACCATAAAATGTATTGTTATTGATGAAGGCGTTGCAACATGCATGATGTCCATGGTCTGTTGGAAATACCTTGGATTTTCGACCCTCTCTCAATATCCGACCATGTTGACTACTTTTTACAGTTTTTCTTTCCACCCTCACGGTATTCTTCCTTCCTTCCTAGTCCAGTTAGGTGTGAAGACAATGGAGGTGGATGCAGATGTGGTTGATGCGCCCCTCGACTATAAATTGTTACTAGGACATGATTGGACTTATGCTACGACTGGAATCATATCTTCCATCTTCCATACTCTTTAATTTCCTCACGATAGGAAGATTGTGATAATTGACGAGTTGTCCTTTTTGTATGCTAGCCCCAATGCATCGGTTGGACCGTCAATCCCCGTGATCGAAAATTCCTAGCCGAACACTAAGAATATCGGTGTCAGAATGTATTCATCCCTTATGGGTACCTTCAATTTCATGGCACCAATTCATCATATCTATGCCATGTCCAGTAGGTCTACTTCATCAATGAGGTTTGTTCCTTTCCACACTTCATATTTTAACAATCCTTGGACCCTACCTTCCTCGATTGCGTCGTGTGAAGGTCAGTCACATACTCGAATGGCTATGCCACTATCAGAAGAAAAATTAACATATCAGGATGTTCTTGACTCTTCTGTTGATTTGGATCATGTAACCTCACAGACGAACGAGGAGGATCCTGTTCTCAAGCCCATATGGGCCACTTCATCGTTTTTCTCACATGACTTCCTCAATGATACTTTACCCTCAGATGAAGTAATCATAAAGGCCATGAATGGTTTTGATAGGCCATGGGATGATATGAATCATCGCTCTTATTTTATCTCAGATATTTCTAGAATCGAACAAGATGATTTTAGATCTACCTTGAGAGAGATAGTTGGTCATGTCGTAGTTGCACTTGATACGCATGACATTTATTCTGAAGGAAACATGGAAAGTATCTCTCCTACTGTCATGATCGATATCTCTTGTATTCCTGGCAAGGTTAAAAATGTATACATCGATGTAGATTGTTTGCTAGAATAAATTATGATCTACACCGAGCTCTTCAAATAATTTTGCGATGTATTCGCTTAGTCATATGAAGAGATGCCAAGAATTGACCCTCGAATTTTAGAACATGAGATTAAAAATTACTCGGATGCTAAATCTGTTCAGCAATGACTTAGAGATTTCAATGCTAGGAAGGCCCCTGCTATTAAGGAAGAGGTAGAAAAACTGCTTAACGTTGGCTTTATCTACCCAGTTCCCTTGATTGAATGGGTATCTAATCCCATTCTTGTGAATAAAAAGAAAGGAACCATCCATGTATGCATGGAATTTTGAGACCTAAATAAGGCCTATCCTAAAGACAACTTCCCAATGCCCTTTATTGATCAGATTCTCAATGAGTGAGTGGGAAGAGAAGTTTTTATTTTATGGACAAATTTTTAGGGTATAACCAAATTCAGATTAAGCCCAAGGACCAACATAAGATGACATTTATTTTTTCTTGGGGTACATTCGCATATCGAAAAATTCCTTTTGGCCTTAAAAATGTCAGAGCAACCTTCCAACGAGATATGACCTTCGTGTTTAACAATATCAAGCATATAGTCGAAGATTATCTCAATGATCTCGCTGCTCACTCCCATAGGAGAGTGGATCACCCTACCCAACTTTGACTAGTTTTTGAAATATGCTGCCATTGCCACATCTGTTTGCACCCTCATAAATGCATCTTTTGCATTAGGTCAGGTTGACTTCTAGGATTCTTAGTCTCTGAGACTGGGATCATGGTGGATCCGTTAAAATTTGAGGTGATACTTCGATTGCCTCCCCCATGCAATATTTGTCAACTTCAAGGTTTACAGGGGAAAGCTAAATTTTTAAGACGGTTTATGGTGAACTATGCCAATATTACTAAGGGTTTCATGCATGTATTAAGGAAGGATACGCCTTTTATTTAGGATGATCGAGCCTAGAAATCCTTCGATGATTTGAAGAAAGCCTTGGTATCAATGCCTCTGCTGAAGTCTCTGGACTATAGTAGAAATTACTTTATTTATATCGCCACATCTAGAGAGATTATTGGAATGATGTTTTTTCAGGAGGATGATGAGCTCTGTGAGCACGTCATTTACTATCTTATTCAAAAATTAGTCGGCCTTGAACTCAAATATTCTCATGTTGAAAAGATAGCTTTCGTTGTTGTTCACGCAGTTCAACGATTACGACACTATATATTTCTTTGAAAAAATATTGTGGTTGTCGATGTCAATCGATTTCAATACGTCCTTACTAGTTGTATCATAGGGGGAAACTACAATAAATGGATTTTCATTTTACAAGATTTTGATCTCGATTTCGCTTATGCGAAATCCAAGAAATTGCTAGGTTTTGCAGAGTTAATATCTGAATTCTCTCAGTTATATGACGATGTTATTCATGTTGATTCATTTTCAAATGAAAACATTTTCCTTGTCTCATAGTCAGATGTCTGGTATGGAGATATTGTGGTCTATGTTCAAAATTTGAAGTTTCCTCAACATCTCTTGAGAGATGACCGACAACGTATATGATACCAAGCTAAGAAATACATTATTGTCAGTGAGACTTTGTATCGCTGAGGAGTAGACAATATCTTGTGTCATTTCTTGATTCACAAATAAGATGAGTCTATTATGAATGACTGCCACAATGGGGCTTGTGGTGTCCATCTATTCGGGCTTGCTACAACCCAGAAAATTTTGCGAGCCAGTTATTTTTGGTCGTCTATTTTTAAAGATTGTGTCTAAGAGGAGAAGTGTCACTTGGAATATGTGCTCGCATCTATCCCTTCTCCATCTAGTCATTACCATTGGTCCCTTCACCAAGTGGGGGTGGATTTTGTGGATTGCAACCCAACTTCGGCTGGGGGGCATAATCACATTATTGCGGACATAGACTACATTAATAAGTGGGCCGATGCCATTCCTACAGTTAAATCCGATGGTAATACTGCTACATTCTTTGTGTTCAATCAAATTATAGCCAGGTTCAAAATCCTGAGTGATATTGTCACTAATCATGGCAGTCACTTTCAGAATGAAATGATGAAAGAATTATCATTGAAATTAGGGTTTAATCATGGTCATTATTCCCCTTACTACCTTTATAAAAATGGACAAGTATATCCCGTGAACAAGTCTCTCAAGACCATTTTGCAAAAAACGGTCAGCCAGAGAAAAATTGACTGGCATACCATGCTTTATCTAGCACTTTGGGCATACCAAACCTTGGTTAACACTTCCACTGGTTTTTCTCCTTTCTAGTTAGTGCATAGTGTGGAGTCGATCCTACCTATTGAATGAAAAATACCTTCTCTTATATTTTTGGTTACACTCCTACCTAACACTTTTGATCTCGAATAATGCATCATACACCTAGAGATTCTAGATGAGCAGCGTCGAGACACCTCCACGGATATTGAAGAAAATAAATGACATTTCAAGGTCCAATATGATAAGTTTGTATATCCTCAACAATATGTTGAGGGTGACTTGGTCCTTCTGTACAACCAAGACAAAGAACCAATGGGGGTGGGAAAGTTCAAACCCATGTGGCACAGTCCCTATATCGTGCGACGTGTCCTAGAAAAAGGAGCTTACAAATTAGAATATTATGAAGGGAATATACTGGCTAAGCCCAAGAATGGGCTCTACTAGAAACGATATTACGCTTGAGCCCCAATATTGGGCGTAACTCTTTGTATACTAATGTATTTTAGTGTATATATCTTTTCCCATTTTTTCATCTTCAACTTGTTTATCGAGTTTTCCCTTGGTTGGCAGATGTCAACGGAGTCTTCGGTCTACTTAGGATTCGTAGATGGGGCCAGTCATCATACACAAAACTTGGCTTCCGTCACTTTGGTTGTTTACTCACCCGAGGGTCTACTGGTGTCTTCAGGTGGCGTTTTTCTAGGGCCATCAATGAATAATGTGGCTGAATATAGCACCATTATAGAACTTTTACGGAGTTCCATTTCGGACGGTATTCTCTCTTTAGAAGTTTTCCTGGACTCCCAGTTAGTAGTATGACAGTTGAATTACAATTACTGTGTGTGAGACCTTACTCTACTCTGACAATTGTTATGGGTACGACTTTTGGAACGACATTTTGATTTCATTACTTATCATCACATACCTAGAAGTTCAAATTATGTATCCGATGCATATGATAATTTTGTTTTAGATTGGAATTTGTCACATAACTAAAGCAAAGAAAATGCTTTCATCAATGTACACATTGTAATATAAGTAAAGTCGAAGACCAATGTTTTTATATATATTTCATCTCTCCAAAATATGGTGTTATAGTACAAAATTGGGGCTCACACCCTCAAAATACATATACAACCGATCATACAATAATCACGACATATATGCATGTGGCATCAGATGTGTGTCATGATAGCATACTATGGAATTTATGAGACGCCAAAATATTCGTACCCAAGCATGGGGCACACCTACCACCTACTGTTGCATTGCCTCCGACAAATCCTCTACCTGAACCATGGGAATCCTTTGTGTCAAATGAGACAGGTTACCCTGGACGTTTTGAAGCAATCTATCAACATCCCCTCTCGGTGGATCATCCCCCCAGTGCCTCCGCCAGTGTAGTGGAAGTCTTTCCGACTGTTGTGGACCCACATCTGTGTAACATACATGTTTATTTAGTACTTGACATCATCCAAAAACACTTTTTTTTTCTTATACAAAAATACAAAAAAATAAAATATTCAAAAACTTTTGCATACCTATGTCTCCGTAGGTGGAACCTGGTGGTAACGACATGTCTAGATCTCCTATGAGGTCAATCCCTGCAAAAGGGTATTTCTCCAGAGCCATCACCTTATGACTCCACCAGAAGAAAAACTTTTTCATTGTAGGGTGTTGGTACCCTACCACCCCCTTGTCGCCCCATCACCTTGATCCATCGTTCCATGGTTGGATCACGAGGTCCATACAGAACAATTGTGACTCTAGGACCCAAGCCTGGAACCCGCTCTAAGAAAAAACTACATAGGATTAACGTGAACCCGAAGTTACTCTTTCCACCAAGTTTGCAATCTATCAGTTGGTTGTTCATGTTGGCCAACAGTGAGGTGCACCAGTTGTAAACCATGGGTCACAAGCACTCCATTGAATATAACATAAGTGGACTCAATTTATGGTGCAAAGAGGTCGACCTTGTGATCTGTGTCAACACTAGGACAAAAATATTGAGATTTATATTGTTGATTTCTCTGGTCGGAAGTTGGATCCCTACCTTCTCGGTCCCTTCAATACAATGAGTGGCTATGTAATCCTGTATGTTCATGCCACTCTGAGCTCCCTGGGATTTGAGGCTATTCACCTCACCCCGACACGACAATCCTGTCAAGAAGTATATGTCCTCAACTTAAATCCTCAATGGTTTCCCATCAAGGTTAAAGGCCTCTATATCTGGATCCCAGTAGTTCACTAACATCTAGAGCAGTCTCACTTGATCCCTCATACCTTTGAGAGCCCAAAAATTACACAACCCACATATTTTTAAGGCTATCTGAGCCCCTAGATCTCTCTCCACTACAACATCCACGTCTTCATGCTCTCTTTCTCTCCACTATAGCACCATCCTACAATATTAAAACCATTTTTTGAGTTAGTAACATTTTAAAAACCATATCCACAGACTTGTACATGAGATACAGATTACATAGTCATGTATAGGGATTCTTATACGTTGGTTGTTTTGCAAACAGTCACATATAGGGATGCATATACACAACCCAATGATCTACAACCCACATGTACCCTAGTTTCTAAGTTGTGCCTTGAAATACTCAAAAAGGGAGACATAGTTGCAATCATTAATCCACTAGAAATAAAGAGAGGAGTAAGACAAATTACCTGGTCCAGACGGTTGTTGATTCTGTCACTCATGGCTCCCACAATCAATAGTTGAAATTCAAGGGTAGTTTGGTCCAAAATGCACTATTTGGGTAAAAAATACAAATGGTATAGTAAAATTGTTTGTTTTTACTATTTATAGAAAATATTTACCCACTTTGCATAGTTTTTACTAATATTTTGTCCTAGTGGACTAATACAATAGTGGAAGGACTTGGTTTTGGTGGTTTTATCCAGGGATTCTTGCTATTTATAGCGCCATGTCACCTGTTTGTAACTTTGGACAGGTATTTTCATCAACCAACATGTAGGATAGGTCATCAATCCATTATGCACATTTGCATCATCCTATGATTGCAGCTCATATGCCTTAGGTACGAACCCATTTAGTAGAGACATAGAATCTTCTTTCTGCAACTAGAAGTGTTGTTATTGAATGGTAGAGACTTACCAAACAAGTGTCATAGTCAAGTAGTTAGTTGAGTCAAATAATATCTATGCCCAACAGTCATAATAATTAATTACAATTTACCAAATTCGAATTTCAAAATTGCCATAAATGGAAAAAAAATTCCAAATTCAAATTTACCAAAAACGGAATAATTTTCCTAACAAATTTCAAATTCAAATTTTTTTTTTGGGGGGGGGGATGTCACACTAGGGTTTTGGTATCTAAGGTTTTAACACCTAGGTTTCATCCTAAGGCTATTGGAGAGCTATTGTAATGGATAAATAAAGGTCAAGAGGACCTAGGATGGGTTAAAAATAGAGAGAGATTATGTATGATGAGTGATTGTTGTTATTACTGAGAGAGAAGTCTGTGTTGTAAGATCTTCAGCTGGGTGCGAAGATCAACCCTGCAGCTAGGAGCACAGGGAGGGAAGAGGGGAGAAGAGAGAGAAAGAGAGATATCTGCAAGCTAAGAGAACAGATAGAACTGTATGCTTTCATCTAATATATTATAAAGCGTAGTTTTGTGGATGTAGCCCTAGGGAGAGGGTGAACCACGCATATCTTGTTGTTGTGTGTGATTTATGTTGTGTTCTTCTGATCTCTGATATACTATTAATTCAATATTGTGTTAGATATGGGATATATTTTGCGCAGTAGGCTTAAGAAAGATAAAGAATCATTAGATCTGTGTGAGTGTGTTACCCTGAATCCACTTTGCATTTCCTCTGCTTGTAGACACATGTGTCCTGCAACCCCCTATATCTACTTCAAGTGAGACTGCATCTTCTCTGAATGTTTTTCCGAAAGATCCAGTAGTTATTTCTTGTTGGTGCGCTGTTAGAACTGAACCCCTGGTCTGCCCTTGTGCCAACATAGCCTCATGTTGTTGGGGTGCCACAGACCTAGGTCTAGCTATTTCAACGTTTGGAAAATGTTGTAGTCCACTATGGTAGGGCCAATAGGCCTCATTCTTAGCTTAGGGTGTACCATTTACGTGTCGTGGGCACTCTTTGTATATTTTTGAAGGCAATAACACTAGTACATATGACCAAATTCGCGATGATTTTTCGTTGATATTGCCACACTTATCCGTCACAATTTCCACGAAAGCCGAGATTTTTTTTCATCGGAATAATTTTGTCTCTATATCCACGATCCATGTTTGCATGGAAACATCGACGAAATAAGCGGTCCATGTGTCACCACCTTCAATATCGGTTAACCCTATGCATCGTCGCAATTACAACGAATTTGCATCCCAATAACAATGAAGAAATGTGGCAATTACGATGAAAATTCGTCACAATTTCGATGAACATTTATGCCAGGCCAATAACTTACGACGTAGATGTTGAATGTGCGATGCAAAACTGTCGCAATGTGTGACAAAAATACGTGGAAATATCGAAGAAAATATATCTCAAAACCAAACTTATGACGCAGATGTTGTATGTGCGACGAAAATTCGTGGCAAATTGCGACGAACTTTCGTCACTATAGCGATGGTTGTGGTAAAATATTAGATTTGTTTCTGATGAACTTTCGTCGATATTGCAACGATGGATTTAAGTTTAAAAAAAAAAAAAAATTACATGAGTATGGTATTACCATATTACATTGTAATATGGTATACCATATTCTATGCCATATTACAATGTAATATGGTAATGCCATATTACATTGTAATATGGCATTACTATTACATTGTAATATTGTAATATTCTAACATATTGTAATATATATATCCCCTACAAATAATCAAGGCACATATCAACCAAATATTGTAAGCATGTGTTATCATGAAGTTGGATTAGAAGTAAGGATACCAATATGACAATATACACAAAGAATAATTTGGAATATTACTTTCAAAAAAACACATGGATTGCATGAGTGAGTCGTTTGCAATTTATATTACACAATACTATGACAAAACTTCTAAGATTGATGGATGATATCTTAAGACCATTTCTCGAACTTGTTTATTGTAGCCTCCTTGGATGATATTTTGACTTTTA
>JZKD02S1846060.1:167492-184712 GCA_000966675.3 Picea glauca | reverse complement strand
ACATCTTTATAATAAGGTCATATGTGTACAAATGTTTTCTTTATATAATAACGACATATATACCTAACATAAGTTTAGGGTTAGTATTTATGTATCTTATTAGTCCCTACTAAAGAAGGGAATATAGAAATCAATTACTATCATTTCACCGATCAGGGTTGAGTTTCAAGAACAATTCCATATCTTTATCAATGAAAAGAGAGAGATTATAGCTACAATTGAAGGGAAAATGGTATGTGGATTACATAAACCTATAATATTATGGAATCCACATACCCTTTTCCATAGAATATACTAACTAGATCCAATTAAAACCAAATTTATGAAATATGGTACTACACATATTATAATATATTATCAAGGAAAAAACAAGCTAAATGCAAATTGGACATTTGAAAAAAAAATTACAAGTTAAATGAGTACATCAATAAAAAATAACATACTAACCTTGCAAGCTCAAAATCCGAGCTATGTAGATCAAGAATTGGATTTGTTCAACCGATGGGTGACGAGAAAAATAAACAGCTCAAACAAAATCCAAGAACAGTGTCACAACAATAGCAATTGTGTCGCAAAGTCTCTTAAAGTCACGTAAATATAGATAAAATAGTCAACTAACCGTTAACACCGACCAATGAGATAGACAAAAAATTTGTCGCTATTGCCATGAAAGTTCGTCGCTATAGCGACGAAAATCCAGACTAGGTTAAATTTAGATTTTCATGGATATTGTGACGAACATGCATGGCAATATTGACGAAAATCCCGCCCTGTTTAAAAAAATGATGAAACTAGTGGAAGAGTGGAAAATTTTTGTGGAATAATCTGCCCATATGTAGTAGTGTAAGCCCCGCGTTATATACCAGACTCGTTATTTTTTAGGCACTTGCGCCCACATATGTACTCTGATACTTTTGATATATATATATATATATATATATACACATCTTTTTTTGTCTTATGGGTTGCATTTATTTACAAATGTATTTACATCTGTATGTGTGTGCATTTTCTTACGTGTGTGCAATATGCCAATCTAATACTTGATTAGCTAGAGTATCTGTCCTTTGATTCAATATCCCAGGAACATGGATATACATAATGTAATCAAAACAATGTTCTAAGAGACGTACCCTAAGGAATCATCGATGTAGAGTAGGATCATAAATATGGTAAACCCCATTTAACTGAGACACAACCAATTGTGCATCTAAGTAGACCCGGAGGTAAGAGATACCATGTGGCAAGGCATCATGAAGAAACTCTAGTACTGCACTATATTTGGTAACATTGTTTCTGGCGTCACCTACACAGATACCTCCAGAATATTACAATTGTCCTTGAGGTGTGAAGATTACCCAAGATGCAAAAGAAAGCCTCCGAGTGTGTTGGCTAGCACTATCTGTGAATCGAACAAACACATTTAATTCACTTGACATCTTCCACAGTGAAAAAGATGACATAAAAAATGAGACGTCCATAAAGCAAAAAAGACCAAAACTAAAATGTATAAGAACTATACATATATACAAGAAGTCACCCAAGGCAACCCACCTACGAGTAGTACTTCTTGAGGTAGAGCCCATTTCTAGTCTTCGCTAAAGCTTTCCATTCAAAGTCAAATAGACGATAAGCACCCTTCTTTAATACCTCCTTCACGATGAACAGTTTGAACCACATGGGTTTGAACTTGCCTACCCCCAAGGGATCCTTATCTTGGCCATAGACTAGGACAAGGTCACCCTCGGAAAAAATTTGAGGACGAATGGACCGATCATACTGACACTTGACTTTTTTCTTGTGTGCCTCATTAGAAAAGGTTGCATCGCATCGTTTCTCATCGAGCTACTTGATATATAATAAGCATTCCTCAAATGGTGAAGTGCCTGGCAATAACTGTACTTCCAACTTAAGAGATGGGATCTGGCATTCTATAGGTAGGACTTCTTCCAACCCGTAAACGATTTGAAAATGTGATAAACCAGTGGAAGTGTTTACAGACATTCGGTAGGCCCACAATGTTGAGTACAACATCAAATGCCAATTTGACTTGGCCAAATTGATCATTCATTGTAGAATGGTCTTGAGAGACTTATTCACAGCTTCCACCTGACCATTCGATTGTGGGTAATAAGGTGATGAGTGTTCTTGTCTCAACCCTAGATTTCACGTTAACTCAGATGTCATTTTATTCTGAAAGTGACTGCCATGGTTAGTGACAATCTCCTTTGGGATGTCGAACCTTGCTATTATCTGATCAAACAAGAAGAGAGTTGTTGTTTCTCCATCATCTTTGAACATTGGCATAGCTTCGACCCACTTAGTGAAGTAGTCTACTGCTACGATGATATAACGATTCCCACTAGCTGAAGGGGGGTGGCATGTATTATAATCAATCCCCCACTTGGTGAAGGGGCCAACTGTGATGACGGGAAACATGGGAGAAGGATGTGCCCTCATCTTCTGTGAGAATATATGACATGGGTGGCACTTCTTGACTGATTCAATGTAATATTTGATCAACGTCGGCCAATAGTAACTGGATCATAGAATCTTTTGGGTTGTTTCCAACCTAGAAAAATGACCACCATATGCTCCAGTGTGGTAGTCATTAAGCACAAGTTCCTCTTCTTCATGAGTAAGGCACCGACAAAGGATGCAATCTACACCTCGACAATACAAAGTGTCTTCGAGTATGAGATAATTTGTTTCCCAATGGAGTATACATCGATGCTCATCACGAGAAGCATAGGTGGGGCACTTCAAAGTGTAGAGATAGACTAGTATATCTCCATACCAGGGGTCCAAAGATGAAATCAGAAAAAGATCTCCTTTAATCGGTGATTCTTTGAGCGTAACATCACCTGACTCGACCGGAAGTTCTGATATAAGTTCTGCAAAGACCAATGATTTTTTAGATTTCGCAGATACAAAATCCAAGTCAAATTCCTTGAGGATAGCGATCCATCTACTGATATTTCTGTCGATTACACATCGTGTAAACACGTATTGGAATGGATTCACAACAACAATGGCGATGGTCTTGCGAAACAAGATATAGTGACGGAACCGTTGGACAACATGTACTGTTGCCAACACAAGTTTTTCAATGTGGGAGTAGTTGAGTCCTAGTCCAACCAGACCTTGGATCAGGTAATAAATGACGTGTTCTTCAAGTGAATTGTCCTCCTGAACCAAGACCATACCGATGGTCGACTTTGTCACGACCAAATACAATAAGAAATATTTATTATAATTGGGTGGCCAAAGTAGAGGGGAAGACATGAGGGCGCATTTCAATGCAGTGAAAGAGAATTGAGCGACTTCGTCCCAATGAAAAGGAACTCCCTTCTTCAGTAAATGCATAAACCCTTTAGTGATCTCAGCATAGTTTGTGATAAAACGCTGAAGAAAATTGGATTTTACATGTAAACTTTGAAGCAGAGGGACTGTCCACGGGGGAGGCAATTGAAGTATCACCTCAACCTTTAGAGGATCGACCATGATACCTGTTGTTGACACTATGAAACCAAATAGACAACCCAACATCACGCAGAAACTGCATTTGTTTGGTTTCGAGTGAATCCGATAATAGCAACATCGCTCAAAGATAAGTCAAAGGTGTGTAGGATGATCATCTCTCTTACGAGATCGTGATGCTAAATCATCGAGATAATCCTCGACTAGGTGTTTGAGGTCATGGAAAGAAAAATACATAGCCCACTGAAAGGTGGCTCCAACATTCTTTAGGCCAAAAGGCATCTTCTGATAAGAAAATGTACCCCATGGACAGATAAAAGTTGTTTTATGTTGGTCCTCAGGCTTAATCTGTATCTGATTGTATCTCGAGAAACCATCCATGAAAGAAAATACCTCATAGCCTACACATTCATCGACGATATCATAAATGAATGGGGTGGGGAAATCATCCTTTGGACAGGCCTTGTTCAAATCATGGAAGTCTGTACATACATGAATCGTTTCCTACCTTTTGTTGACCAAAACGAGATTTGACACCCATTGAGTCAATTGAATGGGGTATATGAAACCAACTTTGAGTAGTTTCTCTACTTCAGCCTTAATAGCTACCTCTTTCTGAGGATTAACTAGATGAAGCTTCTTCCAGACTGGCTTGGAGTCAGGGTATGTTATTATCTCATGTTTGATGATTCTTGGATCAATGCCTAGCATTTCCTTGTAAGACAAGGCAAAAACATTGCAGAATTCCTTAAATAAATATGTATAGATCTGAATCTCCTCAGGGGAACATTCTGCTCCAACGAAGACATTCTCCATGACACTAGGGGTTTTGGAGATATCAATAGGTATTGTTTTAGTGATGGTTTCCATATTACCCTCAACATAAACTGCATGCATAGCCAGAGGATTGATAGGACAAGACCTATCTCCAGTCATAGTCAACACAAATTCTCCTTCCTCTATTCTTCCTAACTCTGGAAGGAAATATGATCTGTTATGGAGATCATCCCAGGTTCTGTCTGGACCAGTCAATGCCTCTAAAATCGCCTCGTCAGAGGGCAAGACTAAGTCTATAGAATTGATAGTGGCAAGCGAACCTTGAGCTTAGGCAGGCTCGAGAACTGGATCTAACTCCTGTGCGGGAGTCAAATCGGGGTTGGTGGAAGC
Organism: Picea glauca; assembly: GCA_000966675.3. Taxonomy (NCBI): domain Eukaryota; kingdom Viridiplantae; phylum Streptophyta; class Pinopsida; order Pinales; family Pinaceae; genus Picea; species Picea glauca. The sequence goes on along the minus strand of JZKD02S1846060.1, from coordinate 180,065 downwards.
TTACTGGACTATAGAGTACGCAACTTCTACCACGAAAAAGGGCATGGAAATGCCATGGTTCCCTGTCCCTTCCATCATGCCTGATGGGGAAGGAAGAATCTACATATCATTAAAGTAAGTCGTGCAGAACAACGACACTAAAAATATTTCAGCCTTAGGTTGGTCGGGGACAACCGATATCATTTTGACATCGTCGGAAGGAGGCAGGTAATTGAAAGTACCCATGAGAGGTTGTCAAAAACCAACCCCTACATTGATGATGTCAGGTTGTGGATTATCAATCATTGGGACCGTGGATGCCCCTGATGAAGGGTCAGGCCTAGAGAAGGAAAATTGATCAATGGTCATGATTCGACCCTCATGTGGAAACAACAATACCTGCAAAACTATGGCAACAACTGCATGCATGGAATATGTCCAACTTCTTCCAAACAGGAGGTTGTAGTCGAGAGGCGCATCGACCACTTCAACTTCGACACACACAGTCTTCCCTTCTAATTGCATAGGGAAAGAAGGAATGATTCCATGTGGTTTGAAATAATGACAATTGAAAACCGTAATAAGAGTAGGTGAAGGAGACATAATGGGTTGGCCAATGGCCTTCCAACATGCCAACAAAATCATGCATGTCGAGGTTCCCTCATCAACCACTGTATGGAAAATATTTCGAGTAGAAGATTTCGTGGGGTGAGCCACTACTACCTGAAATGCGATGTGGTATGGGAGATGAGGCTTCAAGTCAGTTGTATCAAGCATGATAGTTCCTAGATTACATATCTCAGTGGATCCTAAGGTGGCTAACAGAACCTTTCTTGACAAAGGGCAGCTATGGAGGACCTCCAAAGCAGACATCACTCAAGGGGTTTGTGACAAATCCTCCACCACAGAGTAGTTCTGGGTGGCCCTCGTGTTTGGATTATGTGAAGCCTTCTTGAATGCCCCTTTCAGGATGCATGTCATTGTTTCACCCATCATTCTCTCAATCTGGAGAGGAACAGATGGGTTTTCAACTTTTTTAACCTTTTCAACAGTACTTGGCATTCCGTAATCATGTGCCCTACTAGCTATGTGAGATTCACCTTCCAACATATAGATATTTGAGGTCGAGGGATTACTATACAACAAAGGGCATCCCTGACTTCCCCCGTCCATGTTCGCAGAATCTTGAGTTAAAATTTTCCCATGAGGAAATGGGTTCATTAACACTATAGGCTGCTGCTGTGCCAATAACTTTTGGGCCTCCGTGAGTCGAGAGCATAGGTGAGTCAGGTGGTCTTTCATGTAGAGGTTGCACGGATACTTCAACTTATTTCTCTCTATGTTTCCCCCACCAGTATTATTGGTCGGTTTCTTATCCCCCTTACCCTTCTTTCATTGTTTTTTCTTCCCTTCGACATGTTGGTTGGCCTTTGGGTTCGTTGATTGCACGTTGTGTACATCCGACGTCTAAGAAGGGGGAGAAACCGAACTAGGAGTTGTTCTGGCCACTGTCTGATGTATCGATAATTGTTTCAATTGGTTTGACAGTGGATTAGTGGGATTTTCTTGTGCTAAACCAACAATGTCGTCAGCATATGATCCAAATTTGTTTCTGGTCTTATCAATAATAGACTGTGGCACATCTGGAAAAACTTCGTAAAGCAAACCATACTGAGAGTAAATCAGCTCTAGCTGTTGAACTCTCATTATCACCTCTAACTCTGAAAAGAGCCCCGACAGTGATACATCCTTGGATAGTTGGGGTACCAAAGACTTAAGGAATGATTCCAATAGGAATGATGGTGGAACTAGTACTTTTATCAAACTCTTTCGGTACCGCCATTCTCGGATGTGATCAGAGATATGGTCAGCCTTTGTTTTCTCAAAGTTGGCCAGCAGTTATGTGCCGGCATCGTATCTCACAGGTAATTGAAAATGGTTTAAGAAAACCATTGCCAATTCACCAAAGGTAGAGTATCTTGAGTGGTCGAGCTCGATGTACCATTTCGCGGCACTCCCGATAAGAGTGCATTGAAACAGATGCAACTGGACAGAGTCGTCCCTCAAAGAGTTGGACGAGCACCATAGGTGAAATATGGTCACATGATTGCCTAGATCTTCGTTAGGCTTTCCTTCAAACTTTGGAATGTCTGAGGGAAACTTGGTCGGCATAGAAGGCCAACGTGGATCATGATAGATTGGGTCATTCAATAATCCTGACAAGTATGGAAAATGAAAAGTTGTGAGAAACGATAGCTTAGGTTTTTGAGTATGTACATGAGGATAGGAGCATAGGATTTGGTTGGCACTAGGTTGCCAAGAAAATTTAGGTTGTTGTCCTGGGTTCTAGTAAAATCCATGGCCTAGGATAGCATTTGGATAATGCGTTGGTTGAGACATCATCGGCTGACTCCTGTAATAGGACGTTGAGGGCTGAGAAGGGATTTCTCTCGACGTTGTGTTCCAAAGGTTTTGGAAAGGGTTTCCCCCTGTCGATTCGATGGGCATAGGTACTGAGCCTTGCCCAAGGTTCCATTGACCATGGAAGGGGTTGCCCCCAGTCCGCATCCTTGATGAGGGAATTGATACCTGCCACGGATTCCAAGGTCCTTGAGAAGTGTGTTCCCCCTATGCAGGAATAGTACCCTATGCAGGATTTTGTGATCCAAAACCGGGGTTGCCCCAGCCGAGACAACAACTGACAAGAATGCATTGTTACCAAACACAGTGAACAAAGAGAACGACAAAGCACCCACTAGTGTGGTACTAGAATAAGGTCCTTGACTACCTGCTCCGAACGAGTTGTGATTCATGTTCGATCAGGCAGGATGCTAAGAAGCATCACCAAGCGAGGGGGAAAATGGAGGTATATGATCCCCTCCATAAGGGAAAGCGTTATACGAGTTTGAGGTGACCCCATGGAATCTTGCAGAGGAGTGTTAGAGCTCCCTTCCCCCAGACCCAAAGTCTTTAGGGTGGAGTAGGTGAGGATTGACTTCGTGTCAAAGTTGGGCATCCCATATGAAAATGGAGGGCCCATCGCACTCTACGTAAACAGTGCAGGGATCGCCACCATGGATGGAAACAAACCACTGCCCGAGGTAGAGGCAGTCGAGACCATAGTGGCTCGGACCTGTGAAGGTGAGTTAGGAGGAAGAATGCCCCTAGTTGTGGAAGTCGTAGAGGGAGTATGAGGACTCCCTGACGAAGTAGCAACATTTGCTTCCATCATTACTTGCAGGATTATTTGACACTCGTGATGCGTTACCCTTGGAGGGGCAAGCTGTATCAAAATTGGTGCCGACAAGTCAGTGATCGGAGAGTTATACGGACCGAGAGCTTCCGTTCCAAGGTTATAAATAGTCGGTTCCTTTAGAAATGGATGTTCTCCTCTCAGAGATGGCTTAGGTACAGTTTCCTGTGGCCTGGTCACCTCAAAATACCCTTGTTGGTCTAGTCTTTTCCTTCGCAGTGGCGGAGGTGGCTCCAAGTTAACCGGCGGCAGGTCCAAAAGCCTTCGCAACTGACGGAGATCTTGATATTCCACTGTGTGAGAAGATCAATGACACACTAATGCTTTTCTAATGTTGAAGACCAAACAGGCACAAGAAAAAAGTTACTATGAGATGCAACAAGCAACCCACTATTACTAGTTGGAAGAACAATTACAACAACCAACACTAGAGCAACTTATCAGTTTAAGTGCAACTCAAACATGGAAGCACACTCCAGGTATACTCTCTAAAGCATGGCCTAATGTCTACCCTAGGTACCGTGATATACCCCTGTAATCACCTGTGTAAGTCCCTAAAATCAAGGAAACTAAGTTTCCATCTCGTGAAAAACTACCAGGCGGGTACAGTCGAAAGTCAGATGGGCCGCAATGAGCAGGGTATCAAGCCCAAAAACTATCGAGGGTATCGAAAGCAAGTGTTCTGGAAGATGATTGAGGACTTTGAACGGATTCGAGACCCACAAATATTCATGGAAAATGCAATCAATGTAATGCCAAGATAAGTCATCTATATGCATTCCTTCGCTACGATTGGTCCGGATTTGGAGGGGTTATCTCTGCTACCTTTCCACACGTGACCTCATGTTTAACCCCTGTTTTAGAGGGGGGTCTCGGATAATTTCCACGTTACTGGAATTTTTTCACTCCCTAGCATAGACTCCTATGTTTGTTTTATAGCCTTGAAGATTTTTCTCTCCAACCTAAATCAAGGCTCTATCCTAATCTAGTTGATGGACCCTACAAACATGAAAGTCTGATTAATTTTAATTAAGCATTAATTTTAAGTGTTTTATCTTAAGTCAAAGGACCGAGAATGAAACTAATGGTGTTTGTAAAGAGACGAAAGAGAAGAACAAACGCTGGAAACAAAATTACTTCTTCTTCAACAAATAAAGATTTGCAAATTGAAAACTCTTTAACCAACTTTTCTAACCAACTTTTCTTTCTAAGATCTTTTAAAAGAAAAACTCAAAACTGAATTTTGCTTGACTACGAGCTACTTAAAGTCTTAAGTATTCAGTAAAGAAATTAAGAAAGAACTCTTCTTCCTGACAACTAAAGAAAACTAACCTAACTACTTAACCAAACAAGAAACTAAAATCTTTTTTTTTATATATGCTTCAAAATAAGAAACTTGAAAATGAATTCTTTTCTTTTATTCTAAAGAAAGTAAAAGGGAAAAGTAAAGACAAGACAAGACCCAAGAAACTGACTTCAGGTCTACTGCAGATCACAAGGAGTCACTGAAAGAACCACAAAGGCTAAAATAGAAAAGACTCATTGACTCATCAAAAAAACCCTTTCAACGAAAACACGAGCAATCATTAGAAGATAAAGAAACTGACGTCAAACCTAGGCTCAAAGACTGTAACTACAGAGATGAGGACTAAATCAAGAAACCCCTGAGAAGTCAGACTTCAATCAAGGAAGAGGATGATTGTCTCTTCTTGAGAAAAAGGCTTCCTGACACAGGCACGCTACTGACTCTTAATCAACCTGCATATGTGCGCGAGCTGTCCAAAGGTAGGGCATGTATGTACCAAGGAAGACCCACTGCAGGCCAAGTACACCTCTTTAACTTCTCAGAAAAGAAAACCAACCACAAAAGTTGACAAGGCAGGGAGTACTGGTATGGCAGACCAGAATATCTTAAAGACTCAATAACTTACAGAGAACTCAAAGAGGTAATTAAACCAATTAAGTCACCAAAAAAATCTCCTAAAAACCCTAGAGGCTCCCTAGTATGGTTGCCAATTCTACTATAGTGGGAAACCCCCCTACGGACTACACTAGGGTTCTAAAGTGTAGGAAGAGCTAACCGTCCAAAGTCTCCTACTTTTAAAAACTATCCCGACAACACCCCACATTCATGTATAAATTACAAAGTATAGGGATCCAGTAGTCGATCCCTATGCGTTCGGTCACTTCTCGACTACAAATCTCCTCCCAAGGATGACTTGCATTCACCAAAATACAAACAAGAAACTATGAACATGAATTCTATATATGAATTAGTCTATTAGATGTCATAACAAAAATGTAAATCAAACATGAAGATTGAACACATCATATGGCGGGACGGAAAAAGTACTTCTTTATATTAATCTCACAAAGTCACTTACAAAATGAGATCGATGACTGCTCCTCGAACTCGGTCCTGGGCTCCTTTTCACCAAGCTCCAACTGCTTCCACGTATCCTTATTCTCTGACACTTTTCTCTAGAGAATGGGCATAGGCTTATGGATGAGGAAAAAGGCAAGAATAGGGAATTCTGGCTCAAAACTCACAATGTGGCTGCAAATTCTTGGGGCAAGGGGGGAAAGAAAAATGGGAAGAGTTTCATTGTTGCTATGTTTCTCCCTGGAATGTGACCCTAACACCTCTTTTTATATGACAAAAAGATGGTTATTTGGTTGGGTGACGGGCTATAGGCGGTCAATTGGTTGAGAAACTACCCAATAGCCCGTAATCTCAACGAATCCCTTGCAATTTTTTATTTTTTGCAGCTTTTGTGGGTATACGCGGGTTGTAATGGCACAACTAGCATACATATGCGGGAAGTAGTGGTACAACTAGTGTACATACGTGGGAAGTAGTGGTGCAGGGCACGTACATCTTCAAAAATTGTCTTTTTAAGAAGAGTTATTTTGTATTGGCTTGGAAAAAATAGTAAGTAAGATGGCTTGATGCCAGGTCTGCATGTGTGGTGCAATTAGGGTTATAACAACCGTACATTAGCATATTGCAGTTGTGCATTGTTGTACTATGGCTGGGAAGGATTGAATTTTGGTTGCACATTATTGAACTGCATTGTGGCTTTCCCTATCATCATCTCTTCTTTCACACTATAGGTGTTTGAAGTTATCTCTCTTATAAATTCTAGCGTTCTACAGTCCTTGTCATTTTGACTAACTAATTTACAAAAATAGTGAGAACTTTGTGGCACTATCTTATACTTGTGCATCATGGGACAATGATATGGATCATGCCCTTGTGTCTTAAAAATTTCACACCACAATCCTCCTATAAGCAAGGGTTTGGAACGCCTGTTGCCAAGTACTACACAAAGGTTGGACATTCATTCTTATGGTATCCTTTTGTCCTGCATAACGTGCACCATATAACTTCTCTCTTCTCCTTCCCCTTATTATGGTTCAACTAAAATGTCAGATTCTCCATATCCTCTTTCAGCTCTTCTATTGATGGATCTGTTTGTTAATACTGGTTTTCGTCCAGCTATAGCGCTGCTTGCAAAGCCTCTTCCTGATTTCAGAACTTTTGTTGTCTCAAAGGATACTTCAAGTGTGGTAATAGTGAGTTCACAAATAACTACCTATGTTGCATGCTAGTAATAGATTACTTAAACTTACCTTTTAGAAGTTTAAACCTTTGATCAATCTCCCAGACAGACTCACCTAGTTTCTTCATGATCTCAATCATTTCATTCATATACTGGTATTGTGAACTTGGCTTCTGAAATTCACTTACCAACAACTTTTTTACCTCCACGAAAGTCTTTGGTGCTCCTTGTTGATTGTTTACATCAAGTCTCATGTACTAGTCTAGTGCACGGTCTCTGAATGTTATAGAGGACTGTGCTACTTTTGTATCCTTGTTTGTGACCTTCTTTTCCTCCTAGATATTTTCACATATGAGTAAATTCTTCTCAGGGTCCTCTGACGCCTCGCCATGAAACTCTAGTAATCTGATAGTGGGATCTACTCCTGCCATTTTGAAAATTGTTGAACTATATCTTTAACGCGATGTAGATAGTTGACTGTTACTTCCTAAACTTGTACCCCCAGTTGATTTTCCACTATTGGTCCCCTGAGCTACTGCGCCTCCTAGACTAAAAATTGGTTTTCTAAAAGCTTGTGTTCCTTCAGGTGTATTAGTCGCACATGGGGTTGTAGGTTCCACACTAACTGTGATATGGACTAGAGTTTCTCCTTTTGTTCCTGACCCTAGACCTATTGTTTTCCTTTTATATGTTGCACGTAGGATTTCCTCAATCTTATTAATAGTCCAGAGATCATCTACCTCTTCTTCATCACTCTCCAAGCCCTCTCTGTCAGCTATGGCCCTCTTTTTGTTATTCATCTTATACTAGTAAGGTATACCACTATGCATCGTTCCAACTTTTTTCATTTTCTTCTTTATATGGTCCTCCTCCATCATGATCGGTTCCATTTCCTCCTTCTGTTTCCCCTTATCCAGATCCTTGTCCATATCTCATACTCATGTGAGTGTTTCCCCCCTTGCCCCATGCATGCAAATAAGTTTAGTTGTTTGATTCCATGGTCATCACACATTTGTCATATAATAAAATCTTGATGGAATTATATAGTTATCTTATGTACCTACCTCTGGGTCCCTTCAGAAAATCTTGTTTTGGAATAGTGTATGACTTCACATTATCAAATACAAATTCAATGATAAACCCTGGAATAATATTGTCTAGCCAAAAATCTACTATGCACGTAAATTTATTATTGACATGGTGCAACTTCACGATATCCACATGATGCCACTCTAGCTGACTTATTTGATTCGTAGGATGGTTTCCCTTCAACCTCAATAACCACTCCTGTAATAGATGCAGAAATTCGCAGAAAAATACTTCATGCAATTTTCTAAACACATATTTGTCGAGATATTTGTGCGGTGTATATTTAGGGTTTATGTTGTCCTTTTGTGAAAACTTGAGTTCCTTTGTCCTTAACCATCTTTAAATATTTTCCTTCGTGGGATTCCATGGACTGTACATTCCCTTCTACTTTTTCATTCTTCGCGTTGTTATTCAACATATCCCTACCAATATATTGTGTGCAATTCCAACCGACAACGAAACCATTTTTTGGATGTTTGGGTTGACCCAGGTTCTGATCTCAAAGGTTTCCAATAAAACCCTCAAACTATCGGCCCTTCTGGTAAACCAGAAGGAAACACTGCACACAGGGTGCACAATGCAATCTCACCCAAGATATCTTATGGGGGACTGAAAGACTTAGATGTCTGCAGTTAGGGAAGGGATTGGGAATGTGAAGTGTGTCTTTTTCTTGTGCATCATATTTATTACTCATTCATCTAGATATATTATTCATTAACCAAGGAAAGTATGCATGCATGTTATAATAATCTAAGATAAACATCCATTATTTAACTGATAAATAGCATAAACAGTAAAATAACCATTCACACATTAAAACAACATGGTTACCGTGGTTCATCCCCCCCTTGGGGATACATCCACAAAGATTTTTCTCTTCTTCTCTTTTATTCATCATTCTTCAAAGACAGTGCTACATGCATTACATTCTCCATGATTACAAAAAAAAACTATGACAAGTTCAATCCATGAGGCAAACTAGACCACAACATGTTCCACATCTTGCGATCTAACCCTCAAAAACCCACTCTCGATCTCATTAACCAACTCATTAGCTCATTGACCAACCTCTACTAGACCTCCTAGGCCTTTATTTATACTACTCTATTGGCTCATAGCCATTACATTCATATCAAAATACCTAACCTTAACATGTCTAGGTTTTTCTGCATGTGCGCCACAGTACTTTTCCTTGGTCTTCGACATGTTGTTTTTCCTCCAAATATGGCGCGCGCTCCAAAATTGGGTTTTCTCCCCAAAATAGCCCTGTGCCAACAACCATCCTTTAATATTCCCCTATATTTATGTTACTAAAGAAAGAAGGAACATGGCACACGTGTCCTGATATTTGTGCCCTCAACAAAATTACCATCAAAGATAAATTCCCCATTCCTTCCATTGATGACCTTTTGGATGAATTGAGTGATGTTGAGTACTTTACCAAATGTTATCAATGTTATGGCTACCACCATATACGTATGAAAGAGGCCGATATTCCCAAAACTAACATTTGAACTCATGAGGGCCATTATGAGTTCTTATTCATGCCCTCCGACCTATGTAACACCTTCCACTTTTCAATGTCTCGTGAATCATGTCTTCCATCCTTTCCTCCATCATTTTGTATTATTTTTCTTTGATGATATCCTCATCTATAGTAAAACTTGGCAAGCCTATATGGACCATGTGGATCAAGTCTTACACTTACTATCTCATCAAAAAATCTTTCTCAAATAGTCTAAAAGTTATTTTGGAGCTTCTGAAGTATAGTGATGCAAAACCCCACCCCTCCTAGGGGTTCGCATGACCTCCCGGCCTAGAATAATTCTTCTAAGGAGATGAATTAGCTCTCAGATCCCTGCTGGATCCCTTCCAATGTACACAGGCCCCTTTGATTTCCTCCAAATGTAGGTTCTTACAAAACCATAAACCCACAGGCTACTTTTGCTAAGCCCCTTTTTCTTTGAAATCAAATTTTAGGCACTAGCCCCTTTACTTCGGCGGATATCGCATGTGACCTTAGACTAGAACCATATTCTTACAAAAAGGCACTTATCCAGAGCTTCCAAACTCCAGAGCTCCATAAATTCAAACTTTGCAGGTTTCTCCCCTAACACACTCCAAATCCCCTGAACGTTGAATTGGTGAACTCCTAAATGGATGCTTATCTAGAGCTTCGTTAATCCAGCACTCTGGAGCTTTGGGATTCAGAATATTTTTCAAAAAAACACTCCAATTCCCCTGAACACTGAACTGGATAATTTTTGGAGAGTCCAGGGATCAACGATCTACAGTTCCTATCACGATCTATGACCAGAAAGAACTCTGGGACTCCGAGCTTCGTGGTTTGCTATGCCTCCAATGCGCAATACCTCCGAACTGTCAAACGTTGAACCGATGATCTACGACTCACACTCCTCCAAAAACCAATGACTAGGATTCACTCTGGAACTCTTGGATTTGGGAGTTCTGAGACTCTAATACACACTACCTCCTGAATTGTCGAACGTCGAACTGGAGATGGGTGAAGATCTACATTCCACATGTCCTTGTCAATGAGCAGCTTAGATTGACTCTGGGCTTCGGGACATTTCACGCCAAAACGCCTTCCACCCACAATCCTCAAGAGATTCGAATATCTGAACACTCGATAATATGTAGATAAGTATCCCCAACAATGAACGGTCTGTATTGACTCCAGAATTCAAGACTTCAGGGAATTATTCCCTTTGCGCAACAACGACCAACTTCTCCTGAAGGTCGAATCTATGAATGAGTGAGATCTACAGATCATGTTCACCTTTGCACAGATATGACAACTGGGATATAATCTTCTCCATGACACTCCTCCTTTTGTTTGGGCTTGATCCGATGACCCATATCTATGCTTGGCCAATCCAATGGCTAACACTCTCCCGATGATCAAAGGTGTAGTTTCACTCCAGGACTTCGAAGCTTCAAGGATTTTTCCTCCTTTACAAAAAAGACTTAAAAATTGTCGAAGCAGTGAAGTCTAAAGGACTCGATGGTTTAACAGTCATTCTTCTTACCTTGATCCAAGGGCTATGTGGGGTTATGTATTTTACCAAACTGATCTCATCCATTCTTCTTTGAACAAATATATTTCTTCTCTTATGGGGACTTAGTCTCGCTTTCCCTCCTCGATCTTTGTCCAGTCAAAGGACTCAGACCTTTGGCTCACTCCTTGCGCTTCCCTCCTGAGATTTTCACACTAAAAGAACTTGAACTCGGGTGCACACATTGTGCTTCCCTTCTGATATTTGTGACTTAAATAACTCACATGCGAACTTCTTGTGCTTCTATGTAGTCTAGAAATTTAGAAATTTCTTTCCTTCTTCACTCCATGCATACGCTCTGTACACACTTGCGCTATCTCTCCTAAGCTTGGAATTCTTCTGCTTCAAAGGGTTCAACCTTTTGTTTTTTCAGATGAATTCTTGTGCCCTCTTGGCACCCACACTCTTTCTCCTAAGCTTTACCAACACTTAAACAAAATTTTGGCTTCGTGCACTCTTTGCAATTACCTCTTGAGTCCTGGAATTTATAGAATCACATGCGAACTCCTTGTGCTTACTCTTCCTTCTGATATTCTACACTGCTCTAAGTCTAGTCATACTCCTTGTGCTCGCTCTTTGCACTCCTTCTACTATCCCTTCTACGCTTATGACCTATTATGGTGTGCCCACCTGGCACACCCTTCATGAACTCAAAACTAAGTTCTTGTGCACTCCTTGCACTAGCTTCTCAGAGTTTTCAAACAACTCTAGTTTGCGGTCCTTGGCACTTGCACTAGCCTTGAGATCCCAGAATACTCAAAAAATCACATAGATAGAGAAGTCTATCTATTCCTGGAAAGGGAACATTCATACATTCATGGAATTCATAAATATGCACATAAAACATTCAGAAAACACATTCATTCACATAGAACACATACACAAAGATTCATATGCAGAGAAATCTTCCTTTGTATTAAATCTAAATTCTTTTTACAATAGGTTATAGGACTGGACTGCAACAAAAGCTTAGTTATTTCTCTCCTCTCCTCTCTTCTCTTTCTCTTCTCATGAGCTTCCTATATTCTCTAATATTCCCTAATCCTTATGGTCTCAATACATTGATATTTTTACAAAAGAGGGGCTTCTCGATCCTTCCTCACCTACCTATGTTAAATTATAATTAATTTACATCTAGTCTGAATTGGATCTATATCCATCTATTGTCATCCATTAAAGGTGACTTATACTTATCCTTACAAAATATAATGGCTCAACCCTCCTCAATCCTTACAATATGTTAATTACATTAAATTTTACATATAATACTCAAAATGAGAAGGATGGTGCTTCTCTTTCCTAGGGATCTTCTCCATCCTTGTGCATTGTTGTGCTTGTTGTTGATGCTCCTGCATGATACTCCTTTGCTGACAAAATCATGAGCTCCTGCTCATGGATCCTCTACTATTTTTGTTGAGATCCTCCTAAATCCCAAACTCCATTATGGAGTTGTCCATCTGCTCCTCTGCCCTGTTGCTGCTGCAAGCTTTCCTCGAGGTTTCCAAATTTTATGTTGCAGGGCTCCATTCATTTTTCCACTGCAATCTCTTCTTATCATCCTCCACCTATGGCTGATTGTATCCTTTGATGACTTCAACATCATTCTCCTTAT
>JZKD02S1846060.1:136335-147788 GCA_000966675.3 Picea glauca | reverse complement strand
GTTTTTCTTAATACTTTTTAAGTATTTAAATAACATTTAAAAAAAATCCAAGTAATCTCTTGCTTTTCTTAAAGTCTAGTAGACCAATTTTAATTTCAATGAACATTAACCATCATCATTCTAATAAAAAACAAAAAAATACATCGTATTTATATTTTTAATAAAAGTAAAAACATAAATAAACGGTTTGGTATAGTATTAATTTAGAGTTTTTAAGGTTTTCTTTCTCTTATTTGAGCTCCCTCTATTATATTGAAAAAATATTTTTTTACAGTGCTAGTGGGTACAAGATATAACTCTTTCTTCAAAGATGTAATACCTATGATTAGCTACAATCTATCCCATGAAAGAGGCTAATGATCGAAGCCAAAAAGGTGTACAATAGATGGCTAGACGAGTAAAGCTATCATAAACTGTTCTCATGCTAAGGAGCAGTAAACATAGAGACAAGTGCACAGGAATTACAAGAAAATGTGGACAGAAATTACAAAAACTGTAGATAATTTAAAATAAATTTATATGGCTAGTAGGGCCCTCATTGTTGTAGCGCTAGTGATTATAGGAGAGAAGGTCAGTTTGTTTTTGAAGAGCGATCTTTGAGAGGGCGTCTGCTTTCTTATTATTTTTTCTCTGAGTGTAAAGTAGAGTGAGCTGCCTAAACTTTTGTTGAAGCTCCCGCAATTTGTCCATCCAGCCTAGGAGGGAGGAAACCTAAAGTTTACCTTTAGAGTTTAGCTAGTCAATCACAATTCTTGAGTCCCCAAAAAGTTGGAAATAGAGAAGGTTCAACCTAGTGGCCAAGAGAAGAAAAACCCAAGCCCCCATCAATTCCACCTTTGTGTTTGTGCCGGGTCCGCAATTTAAAGTTCAAACAAAGAAAGAGTTAATTATAACCTGAATGTGGCCTCCTGCTCCACAGTTGTGTCCATCTGCAAGAGCAGCTCCGTCAAACCATCTAGTGGGTAGCCCCTCAAAGATTACCGTCTTGTGCCTCAGCTTTAGATATTTTTGTCTTTTGTGAAGAAAATTCTATCTAGAAAATAAGTCGAGCACTTTGAAGGTGATCGAGGAGGTAGAGGGAAGCGCACCTTCAAAAATAGACCTGTTTTTTTCAATCCATACAAACCAGCAAATGTATGGAGGGAGCGCACGCAGAAGATGCTGAGTGTTGTTCCAATGATCAAAACAATCCAGAAGTGTGGATCCGTCCCAAAAAGACGAGAAGTGAAGAATCTCCGAAATCCTAGTCCAAACATGCTGAGTAAACTGACATTTGACAAAGAGATGCAGCACCGATTCCTCCTCCTTGCGACAAAGTGGACAGTGGCTTGGTTCGATCCATCCTTTACTCCGAAGGATATCCCAAGTAGATAGCTTATTTTCGATTGAAAGCCAGGTGAAGATTTTTAAATCCAACGAAAGGTTCCAACCCCAAATATTTTTCCTCCAACCAACTAAAGAGCGCGACCACTTTTGTTTTGTGATGGCAGCGTAAAGATTTGAAGCTGTAAGGCGCCCAAAGGAGTCCCGACCAGTCGAAAGGAGAGTGTCCTCACGATCTTGAAGCAAAATACTTGTTGACTATAAAGAGTGAGTAAAGAGATCACACTCTAAATTGAGAGGCAAAGGAAGACCGAGATCCATGCTAGAGCGCCATCAATGGGTGATGAAATTTGTGCCTCTCGAATTTGTAGCCTGGAAAAGATAAAAGATGTGCAGAGAGTGTAGAAAAGTAAGGAGCTGAATTGAAAATATTGCAGAGTCTTCCAAGCCCAGTATCTGATCCTGACCAAGGTGTATCGAGTGGCCAGTCCCCGGATTCCAAGAGACCTAATGAGATATGAGTGGGGTTGTCTGCGCTAAGTTCCTTCAGGTGTAAGAGGCAGAAGTAGGGATGGAAGGGGGCGATCTAAGCCAAGCAACAACTGTTGTATAAGGGAGATATTTATCCATGATGACATAATCCCAGATCCCTATGGTTGTAAGCACACGCCAGAGTGTGTTTGCTGCCAGCGCCAAGTTGAAGAAAAGAATGTTCATGAGGCCCAATCACCTTCACATTTTGGCTTCGCAATATAATCCCAGCTACTGAGATGAATTCGTGGAGTGGTTGAACAACCCGACTAGAGGAATTTGAAGGAGAGATTGCGGAATTTGTGGAGCACAGTCAGTGGGAGTGCTGCCAATGCCATCCAGTAAACCGGTTGACCATCTAGGACTGATTTTACGAGAGTATGTCTCCAGAGGGAGAGCCAACGGTTGCACCAATTTGCAATTCTTTTTTTTACTTTTTCCTGGAGCTAGTTCTAGTCAACAACCCTATAGGAGTCCCTCTTAATGAAGTATCCCAAATAATTAAAGCCTTTAGACATATTGGTGAAAGTATAAGGGAAAAGTAGCTAAAGTTGGAAAAGAGTCTGATCTAAAAGATTTGAATAGTGAAATGAGGATTTTGACCAGTTTATTTGTAGACCAGTGGCCCTACAAAAAACAAGAAGAATGTTCTTGATTTCACGCCATTCATGCAAGGAGTTGTTTGTCAAAATCAGGACATCGTCTACTACGAAAAGAATATGGAGGACTTTTTTCAACCTTGAGACTTTTACCCCTATCAAAATCCCTTGAGATTGGCCAAATTTTAGTAGCAGGCTCAGACCTTCCATGACTAGAATAAAAAGGAGTGGGGAAAGAGGGCAGCCCTGGAAAAAGTCTCTGTTGCTGTAAAAGAAGGGAGAGGCTTCTCCATTGACAAGAACCAAGAAGGTGGCACTCGAAACACAACCCATAATCCAATTTAAGAAGGCCAGACTGAAATCAGATTACATGATAACCAAACACAGAAAGTCCCAATCAATGCAATCAAAAGCCTTTTTTAATCCAGTTTTAGAATGAGTGGCTTTGATTTTTTAGCTTTAACTCTATGGAGGCACTCTTGTGCCGTGCCTATGGCATCGAGAATCTACCTACCTTTAAGGAAGTCGAGTTGTTCACAGATCGAGAGATGACCAGCTTTAGACGATTTGAAATGATTTTTGTCATCAGTTTGTAATCATCAAAGGACACAAGGTTATTTTCTTTCGGGATTAATGTCAAGAAAGTAGAGTTTAAGGAGGTAGAGACTCTTCCCCGAAGTCTGGAGTCTTCCACCAAATCAAGAAGCTCTGCACCTACCAGGTCAAAATAATGGAGAAAAAAATGGACAGTTATCCATATAAGAAAAAACTCGACAGTTATCCATATATAAAAGCATAAAGTAAATTGAGGAGCTAGCAATGTTTGGAGATTCTTAGTTAATTGTTCATCAAGTCAAATATCTATATCAAGCTAAGAACCCCAGGTTAAGGGCTTACAAAAATGAAGTTCGGGATCTTGTTGATAGTTTCTTCTTGTGTTTTAATATCTCATTTGTTACAAGAGAGGAGAACTCTATGGAAGATTCATTGGTTGTCTCAGCAAGTAATTTCAAGGTCTCTTTGCCCCCCATGCTCAAGTATGAGGTGGAAGTAAAATACAAACCCTCTATTCTTGACAATGTCAAACATTGGAAGGTTTTTTAGGATGATCTTGAAATAAAAAGATTTCTTGAGACTGTGGATGAATTTTCTACTTTGCATATTGATGAGGATCAAGATGCTAAAGAAAGCCCCCATGCTAATATTTTCCTGAATAAAAATGTTGACAATCATATTTTTCAGTTGTTGAGTAACCATATTCCAAAGGGACTTGTCCCCTTGGAGATATTGTTTGACAGAAACAATGTTGTTGTAAAGGTTAAAGGTTCAATTGAAGATGTTAATGTAACTGAATGTAATTTAGGAATAGAGGAAGATCAAAAATATGTTAAATTGTCTATCATCTTGTCAAAGGAACAAAGGGATGAGTATGTCAAGATTTTGAAGGAGTTTTCTGATGTGTTTGCATGAAAATATGAATATTTAAGGACATATGACACAAACATCATGGAACATAAAATCCCTTTGAAAGAAGAGGCCAAACCTTTCAGGAAGAAACTCAGACAGATAAATCCCATGTTGTTTCCTATTATGGAAGGGGAAGTGAATAAGCTATTGGTTGCCCAGATCATCATTCCTTTGAGATATTCAGAATGGGTTGCAAAATTGGTGCCTGTGAGGAAGAAAAATGGGGAAATCGGGTTATGTGTAGATTTTAGGAATTTGTACAAGAGCTCCAAAAATGATAGCTACCCCTTGCCAAATATGGAGCACATTTTGCAAAGAGTGACTCGTTCATCCAAAATATCTATGATTGATGGCTTCTCTGGATACAATCACATCTTTGTCCTGCCTGAAGATAGAGAGAAGACAACTTTCACTACTCCTTGGGGCACATTCATGTATGCTAAAATTCCATTTGGATTGATGAATGCAGGAGAAACCTTCCAATGAGCCATGGACATTGCCTTCATTGGGGAAAGGGAAAAATTTGTAGTCATCTATATGGATGACATTACAGTTTTCTCAAGGTCTGATAAAGAGCATTGTCATCATCTGAAGAAAGTCTTCTTGAAGTGCAGAAGGTTTGGTCTCTCCCTCAATCCTAAGAAATCCTTGTTTGCTATGGAAGAGGGTAAATTATTGGGGCATATTATGTCAGCAGAAGGAGTAAGAATTGATCCAAACAGAGTAGAGGCCATCCATGCCTTGTCTTTTCCTAGATCTAAGAAAGAGGTTCTGTCTTTCTTGGGTAAAATCAACTTTCTGAGAAGATTCATTTATAATTTTGCTGAGTTGGTTAAGCACATTTCAACCATTCTTAGAAAGGGGAACGAAGTGAAATGGAATGATGAGCCCAAAAATTATTTTGACCAAATCAAAAGGGCTTTGACTGAAGAACCTGTTCTCATCATCCCTGACTATTCTAAAGAATTTATGATTTTTTCTTTTCCCTCATTTGACACATTGGTTGTTGTTTTGTTACAGAAAAATACAAAGGGGTTAGAGCAACCTATTTCCTTTTTCAGCAGAGCATTGAGGGATGCATAAATGAGATATGATATCATGGATAAACAGGAATATGATTTGGTCAAAACCCTCAAGGCTTTCAGAATCTATGTTCTGCATTCAAAGAGTATTTCATATGTCCCCTCAGCCTTAGTGAAAGAGATATTGATCCACCTTGATATAGATGGGAAGAGAAGCAAATGGATTGCCAAAATTTTGGAATTTTCCCTTGAAATAAAACCCACCAAATTGGTGAAAGGCCAAGATTTAGCCAAGTTACTGGTTGAATCAAATTGCAAGGCTTTGGGGGTTAATTTCATGAGCATACACTCAGGAAAATCAGCAGGATGATATTGTTGATAAAGAATCTCATGTCAACCTCAACTTAGCAGAATGCACCTGGTATAAAGACATCATATATTTCCTGCAAAAGTTGAGGCCTCTTGATGGTTTGGACAAAAACAACGTAAGAGCTTTGAAACTCAAAGCAATCAAATATTGTCTCATTGATCAAGTTTTGTACTGGAAGGATCCTCCGGGAGTTCTACTGAAATGTCTGGACCCACAAGAGGCCCAAAGAGCTATGATCGATTTTCATGACAGCTTATGTGGGGGACATCATTTTTGGAGGACCACAAATTATAAAATCCTCAGATCTGGGTATTTATGGACTAACCTTTTTACTGATGTTTGTGCGAAGATTAGAGCTTGTGTTAAATGCCAAATTTTTTCTGGAAAGCAATAACTCAAATCTTTTCCTTTGAAACCTATAGTGGTTTCTGGACCTTTTCAATAGTGGGGTCTTGACTTCATTGGAGAAATCCACCCAACCTCAAGTGGTTAGCACAAGTGGATTTTGACTGCCACAAATTATTTCACCAAATGGATAGAATCCATCCCTACAAGGAGTGTCTCCCACAAGGTAATCATTAACTTCCTAGAAGATATCATGGCCAGATTTGGTTGTCCTAGCAGGATTTTTACTGACAATGTTGCCTCCTTCAAAGCTGAACCATTAATCAAGTTATGTGAACAATATAGAATTACATTAATCCATTCCACTCCTTACTACCCCCAAGGAAATGGTTTAGCAGATTCCTCTAACAAGAGCCTCATAAATATTATTAAGAAATTGTTAGAAGACAATAAGAAAGCATGGGACTCAAAGCTGAAATTTGCAATATGGGCCGACAGGATTACAACAAAAAGGTCACTTGGCATTTCCCCTTTTCATCTTGTGTATGGGGTTGAGGCTATTTTTCCTACTCAACTTGCCTTTCCTATGGCAAAGTTTCTCCAGAACTACCAAGGAGAACCCGACAATATGGTCAAGAGGATACATCAGCTGGTAGAAGTATAACAAACTAGGGAGCAGCTGCTAGACAAAGCTCAGGATCATAAAAAAAAAACAAAGTGAGCCTTTGACAAGAGGGAAAGCAAGGATTATTTTCAACTCGGGGATCTAGTGCTCAAGTGGGATGCTCCCAAACAGACAAAGGAAAACATGGTAAATTTGAATCCTTATGGATTGGTCCCTTCAAGATTTCTGAGGTATTTTCAAATAACACTTATAAGTTGCAGAACTTGGAGGATTCCAAAGTTTTTGGTGGCCCTGTCAATGGGCACTTTCTAAAAAATTATTTTTCTTAAGCCGTGATTGGTTTTCCACCATTGTAATTACTGCTTCCTTTTTATTTCTATTTGAATAAGAGACTCCATGACCCAAAATCTAAGGCACTAGAACTACACATTCTTGGTAGCTCACAGGGAGCATTCCATCTCCTGTGGAGCCAATGTTATCAAATGGAGTTTTCAAGGGACGTATGTGTTTTTTGTTAATACCTAAGTCTATATCATTGCCCCATCTCTCTCTCTCTCTTTCGTAGACCAAGTCCTAAAATCTTTTCCTCCGAATGGTAAAGTCATTTTTCCCTCCTTGTTTAATGACTTGGCTTCCCTTGGTGTCTTACATGAATAAGTCTCGGCCCGAAGCTTTTCTGTTTCTCTCAGAGGATGAGCATTCATCACCATTTTTTGTTTCAATTAATGGTCATTTTTTTTTCCCGAGCCCATGACAAGTCATCCAATTCTTTGTTTACATAGGCAACAACCATGAGCACAAAGCGCAACACTCAAAGCGGTCCATTTTGGGCTCAATCAAGAAAACATGCAGGTTTAGTTTTCAATGGTAGTGATCCCCTGTGAAGTTCAGATTATTGGCCCTCAGGCATTCAGAATTATAAAATAGTGCGAGGTTTAGTGCCAGACAGAAGCCCCGAAAATAAAAAATCAAGAGTCGTGTGTCCTTCTCCAGCGGACGGACACGATTTACTTCGGAGTTTGGGTTTTGGGATTTTTGACACTTCTCCTCTCGATTTTTTCCGAAGTGCTCTTCCCTGAGTCCGTGGATATCTGTCACGTGTCCTTCTCCAGTGAATGGGCATGGTTTTCTTCACCATTTCGGGTTTCGACAGTTTTGGCACTTCTCCTCTTGATTTTCTCTAAAGTGATTTTCCTCGAGTACGCGGATCTATGCCGCATGTCCATCTCCAACAAACAGTCATGAGTTACTTCGCCATTTCGGGTTTTAGGAGTTTTGGCTCCTCTCTTTTGGTTTCCCCTGGAACACATTCCCACGGAGTGCATAGATCTTTTCCACGTGTCCTCCCATATCTAGTGGCTCAGATCTTCTCTGGACTCTGTAGCTTCGGTGTTCATGCTCCCTCCTTATTTGCAAATGATCGAAGTGCTTCTGCTGCAGAGTTTCAGTTCTTTCACCACCTGTCCATCTGGCGCTGACATGTGGCACTCAGTCCAGGCACCTTTGGGCATATCATCCGCTTGTTTCAAAGTGACACGTGTCACCCTCCTTTCTGCGACACATCATCACAGTGACGTCAGGTCACCATGTCAACTTCGAGAATTCATGCTCCGGGAAGTGTTTTTTTTTCTGTGTCAAAGCCTCTAGCGCAAACATTGGTGCATCCTCCAAGCATAATTAAAGAATTATCTAAAGTTAGTGGACAGGTAAACTTTGGCAGTGGCACTAAAATAGCAGGACCACCCCGGTCACAGATCGTGACCATACTAATGGCCCCAAAATCACACACTCTTACAGGGTTGTATAAAGCGACAACACGTGGTTGTCCATTGACAAACAATCACATCTTGATCCTGAGGAGGGTTCAACCAATGAGCAAGGACTTGTAGCTGAAACCTTAGCTCAATCCATAAATAGAAAGCATGGAAGTTATGGCTAAAATAATAGAGTTGTCAGCCCAAGGTACAACGATGGACGGTTTCTCCTGTAGCCCCATGTTGATCTAATCTTGCATATGATAGAGGAATACACACACAAACTGAAAGAGGGTTGCATAGATGAAAAGATTTGAGTGGGATGTCTAGATCAGACTCCTAGCAGTTGTGGAGCGATCTGAGTATAGATAGATGAGTTCAATATTTTGTTATGGTCATCAACTGGTTGAGCAGAGCTCCCTACTTTGTAATTTTTTGATGCTAGAGTTGTTCTTTGGTTATGTATAAAACTTGAGACTTTCGCATTAATAGAATTCAGTTTCTTTCATCATCTTGTTTAACTTGTGTTGAAACACTCGTGCATGGAGGATCCAGATGAGGGTTATAGTTGTATTGTAATGTAGGTTTGATTAAAGTATTGATGTGACCAATTTTAGTCAGATTCTTTGTTATCTTGCTTCTTCTTATGTTGAAATGCTTGTGCATGGAGGATCCAGGCGAGTTTTTATAGTCACACAGTAATGGAGGTTTGATTATTATGTTGTTGTAATATATTTCAGTGTCTTAAACTTAAGTTCAAGAGTGCTCTTGTGTCTGAGTTTTTCTTCACCAAGTTGCTTGAAAGGTGGATGCCCATGGCAGACTTTTCCACCTTTCTCACTAAGTCTTCCTTCAACTCACCTTTAACTTTAAACTACTAACTGAAATTAATGAGGCCCTCATTTCCTTATGCATTTCTAGTCTAGTCCATGTGTTAAAACGTTCTTGTACTGAGCTATGTCCATTTTACCTCCACTCATTAAAACCAACCTCCACCAAACATTCTGATGGGTACCGGGCTTATCCTCTCGCAATATGAGGGTGAATCTCAATGCTAACACATATAATACAATTATTTTACCTTAAAAATCACCAAAAATTTATATAAAGCATATAAAATCCTTAGAAATTTGAATATTTTTACAAAACTATCGCCAAATGTTTTACAAATTTCATATTAAGGACTAGTAAGAAGAGCTCAGGTTTCTATATTTTAATACAAATTTCCACCCTTAAAACTATCCATGTTCATATCTTGACCAACCACAATCCCTTTCAAGTGGGGTTGGGATTTCAACCATTGGGTCCCATTGATGTCACCCTACCCCTTGCATCCACAAAGGAAGAATCATCCCATGCTTAATATAGGCTGACAAAGCCACCAAATTTATTGAACAGATTCAACACATCAGACAATAGGTCCATGATATTTTACAGAAGGTCATTGCTAAGTACAAACAACGCCATGATCAACATCGGGTGTCACACAAGTTTTAGGTGGGAGACAAGGTCTGGTTGCATTTGTAGAAAGAGCACCTTATAGGACCCCATCAGAAGATTTTCCAACTTAGATATGGACCTTACACCATCACCAAGTCTATGGGTGGAAATTATTTTGATCTAAGTATTCCCCCCTTCCTTGGCCTGCACCCAGTGTTCAATGTGGACCTCCTTCAACCATACTTCCCACCATTGTTGGACACATCAAAGATCGCAGAGTAGTTGACACTAATAGAGCTCAACCATGACTACATGGAACATGAATCCATTGATCAGATTAGGGACACTCAGATTAAGGGCACTCACCAACAGAGGATCCAACTTTATCAAGTTATCAGAGTAGGTCATCTCCTGCACCAAGGCAAGTGGCTCACCCGGGGCCAAGTTTAGTAGAAGTTTCCCCATATGATGGGGGTTCTCAATGCAATGGAGACCATTGATTCCTAATGGGGGAGGAATAATCCAAGTAGATGTTAGTTACCACCCACCTATTCCACTGGATCAAAGAACATTTTCCAATTTGACAGTTTTTTTACAGTTTTTTGGGTCCCAAACTTCTGGGGTTGTTTTGAGGCACTAAACGACGTTTTTTGGGATCGACACTTCCTGACATGTAGATATAGGTAGTTTATAGGCATAAAAGAATATGTACTCCTCAGTTATACCTTTCCAATGATGTATTGAGTTCCCCAAACAAAGATCATATGAAAAAGTTATGCCCTCAGGAAGTTGACTTATCAACTACCCCCATCGAGGCCCACAAACCTTTTGGTGTTTCGTCTCCTGGGTTTAGGGTTTTGGAAGTTTAGGTTTTTATCATTTATGTTTTATATTAAAAATTCCTTTGGAGCCTCATTGTACTCATCATCTTTTGAATGAGCGTAGCCGTCACATCTCTTCTCAGAGATAAGCTGCCACCATTCAAGCAAGTTTGTTTTAGTCTACATTTTTACAGTTTCAATAGGTTCTCTTTATTAATAAAAACCAAGTTCTATTGTATATTTGTGTGTTTCTTTTCCATACATCTATATTTAACTTCATTCCATTTATAAATCCAGATCATATGTGTGCCCATGCACAAGATCCAAATACATGAAAGTGAGTGACTTCCAATTTCTTACCACTCCAAGCCTTGAATGGAGTGACTCCCTTCAAATGTTTATAAGGAACTCTATTATATATGTAATATTCACAATTAATAGCTTTATCCCATGGATTAGGAGAAAGGGATTTGGGATGGAGCATGTAGTTGGCCATCTTCAAAGATCTATTAATCTGCTCAGCGACTCCATTATTTTGTGGAGTATATGGAACTGTATGTTGCAACTGTTGGCAATTTCAGATAACAGAAAGAAAATTAGCGTATACTTGTCATTGATGGCAAGAACAGTTGTGGTTGCAGTGATGACAATAGCAATGAATAACAACGCAGCAATTATCAGGAGGAGAAGAGTCAGTGACCGTAGGATCTTATTCAAATTTCCCGAAAGAACAATAGCCGTCAGATCTGCAGAAGTTGCAAGGGAGATAAGCCATCGAAGGTTCGGGGATCGGGACTTCATAACAAAAAAATCACTTGACATTGAAAACCCTGAAATCGCGATATGTAATTTCGCGATTTAATCGTAGCCGTTAAAAACAAGCAGGGATCTGGACCGTTTATTCGTGTGGACGCGTGGCAGCTTGGAAGCTCCATCGGAGAATCGGCAACCGAGAGTTTGAAATATCCAAATCACTTAACATTGAAAACCCCGAAATCGCGATATGCGATTTTGCGATTTGATCGCAACCGTTAATCAAGTAGGGATCTGGACCGTTCATTTGTATGGACACGTGGCAGCCAGGAGGCCTCATCGGCAATTCGGGGATCGAGATTTCATAATGCAAAGTTCACTCTACAACGAAATCCCCGATTTC
>JZKD02S1846060.1:98807-134647 GCA_000966675.3 Picea glauca | reverse complement strand
AATCAATTCTACCTTTCCCACATACCTGAACATGTGTATCATTTCCCATTAAAATGGAAGGATCAATGCATGGCTCAAAGAAGTGAAGGAATCTTGTGATGAGACCATATGATTAGAGGCTCACAAATCAAGAATCCATGTGGTTGATGATGATGAAAAAACAACTAAAAAATGACCATCTTGTCCTTTTCCTCTATCATAAGGGGGATTTTCAACATCCTTCTTCCTATCATTTTTCGGTATGTGCCCACCAAGATTATTCTATTGAAGATTATGTCCCATCTAATCAATTTTTTTAATCATGCCTGCATGTTTTGGAAGAAATCATCTATTGCAGTAACAACACTTCACCTTCTCCTTCTTTGATTTATCCCCCTAAGGGTTGGAGGTCTCCTCAATAGATTTGGAATTTTTGTCCTTTTCAGATCCAGGTCTTTATTTCCTTCAAATTTTTGTTTGAATTTGTTGCTAAAATTCTCATTTGTTGCAAGATCATGTTCCTTTCAGGACTTGAGGGAACCCATTTGAACAAGTTTATCTTTCTCACGGGTGAGAGACTCAAAAAAAGCATCTATGGGAGGCATCTTCCAAGTAGCTCCCATTGTTAGTTTTGTAGAATGAAAAGTAGAGACAAACATTGAGTATTCAGGACCCAGTTTTGATAGAATGGAAAAAATGATATACTCTTATATATTTTCTATATCACATAGCTTTGAGATGCAACAATGATGATTTGAATTTTGTGAAGAAGTCTTGGATAGTGTCAAAGTTACTCTAGCTCAAAGAAATGAGTTCATTCTCTAATTGATGACCGTGAAGCACATCCTTCTTCTTG
This sequence comes from Picea glauca, assembly GCA_000966675.3. Classification (NCBI taxonomy): domain Eukaryota; kingdom Viridiplantae; phylum Streptophyta; class Pinopsida; order Pinales; family Pinaceae; genus Picea; species Picea glauca. The sequence continues at coordinate 133,812 of JZKD02S1846060.1, read as the reverse complement.
AAAAGTCCTTCCAATGTGGTCCAAAATTATTTTGGAGTAGTAGTAGATTCGACGTGGAATAGAATATTAGGATAAATTGAGAGGAAAAACAACCCAAAGGCTTCATCCATCCTATTAAAACATTTTTCTTTCTTCACTTTAGAAATGGGTTCAGTCTCTATTCCCACTGTAATCCTATACAAGCCTTTACTCTGGAAGAGAATAACTACTCTCATCTTACATTCATAGTAGTTGAATGAATGAGAATTATATGCTAGGAATGATCCATTTTATCTACTTCTCTCTTTGATGTGCCTTTCACCTGCAAAAATATGTATACTCCTTAGATTCAAGCTAGCTCTGATACCATGTATAAATGGTTGCACAACTGCAATATCTAGAATCTAATTGAAAAGTAATACAATAGCAATTGAGAAGAATAAAAAAGAAGAGAATAATAGCGAAATTTGAATTCTTATTAATCACGAAGTATGAACATCTAATAGTACAAAGGCACAAAAGCACATATGCTTCATGCAACTGAAGTAAGACTTAACTTAGAGCTCATTTACCTTAATAGGCAAGTAAAAAATCATAAGGGAGTTAACTAAGTGAGTAATTACCCATAATAGCCACTAGAGTTCTCTATTCCCTAGAAAATATGATCTAACCCATAAAAATAGGATAAATACCTAAAAATAGGAAGGAAGAGCTCACTTTTCCCAAGAAGCTAAGAGTGGGGTTTTGAGTATAAATTTGGTGGGCATTCCTACCCAATTTTTATGACTAGTTTGTTTTTAAAATTTCCCTAATGTGATACTTTATATTTATTTTTGCTAGTCATTTAAATAATATTTATTATATGTGTTTTTTTAAATTTTGTCACAAGAGCAACTTTTGTTGTGAACACAGACAACTTGTACATAACATAAAATTATAATTTTTTTATATAATAACTAGTCATAAAAAATTTAATTGACCTGCTCTAAAATTTATATTATGTGTACTATTTTCTATATATATAAAATAATATCTAGAATTTAACCAAACACATTTTCATATAAATATAAAATAATTCAATAAAAGTTAGAAAAAGTTGTTGTAAAAATAATAATAAAAGTTATAAATTACAAAATTTAAAATAATTATCATTATTAATATAATAAAATAATAAATAAGTAATTATTCCTAAATTTTAATTGAAATGATCTCATGCCTCATAAAATCAAATTTTCTTTGAATAAAAATCATGAAGATCATCTAATAGACCATAGGAGAGAGAAAATAATCAAAATATGAGAAAATATACTCTAACATGAAGCTACCCATGTTGTATGTTTCCTTTCCTTCCATTTCCTTATGAAACAATCCAAAAAAATGAAAGGGACAACATGTGAGTTTGCAATATGGAACTAAAGTGATGGAGAATTCAACTAAAATGATGTAACGTGAAAAAATATAATTTACGCATTAAAGCTTCTCAATATTTTCCACGTGCCTTCATTAATGACACAAGGGGTTTGAAGAGAAACATACTTAGGTCAAACTTGAGATCATCATTATACTTGGGAAATGTGCAATTTAGGTGGCAAAGATATTGTTTATGGTGATAATATTTAAGTAATAAAAAATAAAAAGGATTTTATTTTTATGCAAATCACAATTCTCCATATGCAGATCACAACTCCTTGATAATTCTATGCAGTATGGATGTGGGTGCATGTATTGCACGTAGTGCGCATGGTAATCCTTAATCTTAACTACGATTATGTGATAAGTTAATATTTTGATAATTACATTTTATTTGTTGACATAAGAAGTTTATATGTGATAATTTTGTGCCCAAATATCTATCAAGTATGTATGAACAAACAAAAAAATTAAATATAGTGAAATAAAAGAGAGAAGAGAAAAACATACATTTTAGTTATACATGATAAGGGTCTCTCACTCATGTTAAATTGTAAATGATGTGATATGCAAAAATAAGATCTTATTCATTGAAGTCTTTATTTGTATCTTTTATATATATAAAATAATGTCATTAAACATTAGTGGTGTAGTAATGAATGAAATTTGGAGATCAATAACTTTAAATGTAATTTTAGAGATTAATACTTATAAAGATATTTTATTCAATAAATTAAGTGCATTGAATGCATAAAAAAATATTACATTGAAATTGGTTTGATGGATGTTGATGATTTTAAGCATAATAATGATGAAGTAATATATGCTAACAATCATAATGATGTTCACAAAGACCTGCTTTTAAATAAGGTAATGAAACTAGATACTAATTGATTACTTTACAAAATTACAATATATATGCCATATTTAGTTTAATTGCTAAATAAGACAAGTACACTAAGTATTGATTAAGAACCCATTGGGGTCATAGTATTACAAACTATGAAGCTTGTAAACTTGATGGTTTTATCATACCTTCTTAACCAATCTTCAAAAAGGACAATGAATATGAAAATTCAACTTTTAAAGATCATCTTCTAGTTTAATGAGCTTTTAGAGCTCTGAATTGTAAATCAATCAAAGCATATTAGGCCAATTCTTCGAAGTTCTAGAATACATATCCCAAAAGGATTATCATCTGAAAATTCCTTTCTTTGCTAGCTTCATGGGAACCATCTCAAAGAGTATACCAAAGTAGACAATTAAAGTTTTATCATCCACATTAAGTGAAAAGATAAATCAATTTTTTTCTTATAGACAATCCACTATCAATCAAAGAGTGAAAGAAATTTTCATCCAGTACTCCCATATTTTTCACATGACAAGGAAACCTACAATCTTAATATCTCAGGAAAAGAAATTATGTCTCTAGTGAGAAAAGACCCCTAAATCTGTGTAAGTGCTCAGTAGACATGACTATAAATTACATTAAACAATTTCAAGTATAATCTCGAAACAAACAACACAAAAACCACTTAGTTGATAACACTCATAATGTTGATACTTGAAATTTGATATTTATAATACCTAATTTTCCCTTCATCCTCGTAAAAGATGTATATTTCTTAGAAAACTAGTGTGAAGGTTTTAGTATCTCCAAACAAACCCCCTTAACAATATCTCTAAATTAAAAAATAAAAAACATAAAAAAACCGTAAAGAGACATAAAAAATATGAAGAGACAACATAATCTTGCCAAGAACTATCAACTTTCTTGCAAATCAAAAGTTTCTCTTCTACATCTTTTGAAAATACTATCTCCATTTATTTAACATGGAAATATTCACACAAAACATAATGCCTAGATGAAAACCAATATAGCCATCCTTCTTGTTTCTCCTAAGATAAGTTTATCGAAAAGATTTGTCCTCAACACCAATTAACCAAACATTCATGTTAATATTACTAATTAATACTTCATAAATAATAATAAAACATTCAACAAACAATATATTTTTCAACAAAATCATGGGAAAGTTAATTAGCCAAACATTCAAGTTGATATTACTAATTAATACTTCATAAATAATAAAAAAAACATTCAACAATGCATATATTTTTCAACAAAATCATGGAAAAGTTGGTTGAAAGGCAAATAAATCATCTACAAAGTAGTTATTAATCACCTCACCTTGAAAAAATTTAAATATCTATATTTCTCTAGATTCTAAAAGTTCAAAGAAATTTACCAACAAAGGCATCCTTATCTAGTCATTCTATGCAAACTTAGTCTTTTGAGAAAATCATTCATTCATTAATAGAAAGAAGAAAAAGGATACCATAGTAGAATATAAAGGGAATAAAAGAAAGTGTGGCCTCACTTACTTTAAATATGAAGAAATATTCTTGAATAAGTGTAAACCTTAATTCCAAATTGTATATTAATTTTAATATATTATAAAATAAGAAATATATTAAATACCTTATATATTTGTCATACATTGTTTAATAAAAATAAATTAACTTAATGTTAGCAATCTCTTTATTTTATATATATTTCATAATATTAATAATTTCTATTTTATGTAATTTTAAATATAATAATAATATAATTTAAATGAGTTTCATATATTAATAATTTATCTTTTATATGATTTTAAAAATAATAATAGTATAATTTAAATGAATTTAATGGTTAAAAGTATATGTTTTTTTTTTTTTAAAGTTTCAAATTTAAATTTAGAAAATATGTAAATTTAAATAGTTATACACACTTTTATAAATTTAAATAATTGTTTCATAAATCATAACATTAAATTAAATTATTATAAATATTAATAAAAAAAATTAATAATCTAAGTCATTAAAATTCCAGTGGTTTTGGAAAGTTTTTCTTAATACTTTTTAAGTATTTAAATAACATTTAAAAAAAATCCAAGTAATCTCTTGCTTTTCTTAAGGTCTAGTAGACCAATTTTAGTTTCAATGAACATTAACCATCATCATTCTAATAAAAAACAAAAAACATACATCATATTTATATTTTTAATAAAATTAAAAACATAAATAAACGATTTGGTATAGTATTAATTTAGAATTTTTAAGGTTTTCTTTCTCTTATTTGAGCTCCCTCTATTATATTGAAAAAATATTTTTTTACAGTGCTAGTGGGTACAAGATATAGCTCTTTCTTCAAAGATGTAATACCTATGATTAGCTACGATCTATCCCATGAAAGAGGCCAATGATCGAAGCCAAAAAGGTGTACAATAGATGGTCAGACGAGTAAAGCTGTCATAAATTGTTCTCATGCTAAGGAGCAGTAAACATAGAGACAAGTGCACATGAATTACAAGAAAATGTGGACGGAAATTACAAAAACTGTAGATAATTTAAAATAAATTTATATGGCTAGTAGGGCTCTCATTGTTGTAGTGCTAGTGATTATAGGAGAGAAGGTTGGTTTGTTTTTGAAGAGCGGTCTTTGAGAGGGCATTTGCTTTCTTATTATTTTGTCTCTGAGTGTGAAGTAGAGCGAGCTGCCTAAACTTTTGTTGAAGCTCCGCAATTTGTCCATCCAGCCTAGGAGGGAGGAAACCTGAAGTTTACCTTTAGAGTTTAGCCAGTCAATCACAATTTTTGAGTTCCCAAAAAGTTGGAAGTTGAGGAAACCTGAAGTTTACCTTTAGAGTTTAGCCAGTCAATCACAATTTTTGAGTCCCCAAAAAGTTGGAAGTTGAGAAGGTTCAGCCTAGTGGCCAAGAGAAGAAAAAACCCAAGCCCACATCAATTCCACCTTTGTGTTTGTGCCGGGTCCACAATTTAAAGTCCAAACAAAAAGAGTTAATTGTAACCTGAATGTGGCCTCCTACTCCACAATTGTGTTCATCTGCAAGAGCAGCTCCGTCGAACCATCTAGTGGGCAACCCCTCAAAGATTACCGTCTTGTGCCTCAGCTTTAGAGATTTTTGTCTTTTGTGAAAAAAATTCTATCTAGAAAATAAGTCGAGCACTTTGAAGGTGACCAAGGAGGTAGAGGGAAGCGCACCTTCAAAAATAGACCTGTTTTTTTCAATCCATACAAACCAGCGAATGTATGGAGGGAGCGCGCGTAGAAGATGTTGAGTGTTGTTCCAATGATCAAAACAATCCAGAAGTGTGGATCTGTCCCAAAAAGACGAGAAGTGAAGAATCTCCGAAATCCTAGTCCAAACGTGTTGAGTAAACTGACATTTGACAAAGAGATGCAGCGCCGATTCCTCCTCCCTGCGATAGAGTGGACAGTGGCTTGGTTCGATCCATCCTTTACTCCGAAGGATATCCCAAGTAGAGAGCTTATTTTCGATTGAAAGCCAGGTGAAGATTTTTAAATTCAACGGAAGGTTCCAACCCCAAATGTTTTTCCTCCAACCAATTAAAGAGCGCGACCACTTTTGTTTTGTGATGGCAGCATAAAGATTTTAAGCTGTAAGGCGCCCAGAGGAGTCCCGACCAATTGAAAGGAGAGTGTCCTCACGATCTTGAAGCAAAATACTTGCTGACTGTAAAGAGTGAGTAAACAGATTACACTTTAAATCGAGAGGCGAAGGAAGACCGAGATCCATGCTAGAGCGCCAACAATGGGTGATGGAATTTGTGCCTCTCGAATCTGTAGCCTGGAAAAGATAAAAGATGTGCAGAGAGTGTAGAAAAGTAAGGCGCTGAATCGAAAATATTGCAGAGTCTTCTAAGCCCAGTATCTGATCCTGACCAAGGTGTATCGAGTGGCCAGTCCCCGGATTCCAAGAGATCTAGTGAGATATGAGTGGGGTTGTCTGCGCTAAGTTCCTCCAGGTGTAAGAGGCAGAAGTAAGGATGGAAGGGGGCGATCCAAGCCAAGCAGCAACTGTTGTATAAGGGAGATATTTATCCATGATGACAGAATCCCAGATCCCTGTGGTTGTAAGCACACGCCAGAGTGTGTTTGCTGCCAGCGCCAAGTTGAAGAAAATAATGTTCATGATGAAGAAAAGAATGTTCATGAGGCCCAATCACCTTCACGTTTTGGTTTTGCAATATAATCCCAGCTACTGAGATGAATTCGTGGAGTTGTTGAACAACCCGACTAGAGGAAGTTGAAGGAGAGCTTGCGGAATTTGTGGAGCACAGTCAGCGGGAGTGCTGCCAATGCCATCCAGTAAACCGGTTGACCATCTAGGACTGATTTTACGAGAGTATGCTCCAGAGGGAGAGCCAACGGTTGCACCAATTTTCAATTCTTTGATTTTACGAGAGTATGTCTCTAGAGGGAGAGCCAACGGTTGCACCAATTTCCAATTCTTTTTTTACTTTTTCCGGGAGCTAGTTCTAGTCAGCAACCCTATAGGAGTCCCTCTTAATGAAGTATCCCAAATAACTAAAGCCTTTAGAGATATTGGTGAAAGTATAAGGGAAAAGTAGATAAAGTTAGAAAAGACTCTGATCGAAGAGATTTGAATAGTGAAATGAGGACTTTGACCAGTTTATTTGTAGACCAGTGGCCCTACAAAAAAAACAAGAAGAATGTTCTTGATTTCACGCCATTCATGCAAGGGGTCGTTTGTCAAAATCAGGACATCGTTTACGAAAAGAAGATGGAGGATTTTTTTCAACCTTGAGACTTTTACCCCTGTCAAAATCCCTTGAGATTGGCCAAGTTTTAGTAGCAGGCTCAGAGCTTCCATGCCTAGAATAAAAAGGAGTGGGGAAAGAGGGCAGCCCTAGCAAAAGCCTCTGCTGCTTTAAAAGAAGGGAGAGGCTTCTCCATTGACAAGAACCGAGAAGGTGGCACTCGAAACACAACCCATAATCCAATTTAAGAAAGTCGGACTGAAACGGATTGCACGAGAACCAAACTCAGAAAGTCCCAATCAATGCAATCAAAAGTCTTTTTTAGATCCAGTTTTAGAATGAGTGGCTTTGATTTTTTAGCTTTAACACTGTGAGACACTCTTGTGCCGTGCCTATGGCATCTAGAATCTACCTACCTTTGAGGAAGCCGAGCTGTTCACAGGTTAAAGATCGAGAGATGACCGGCTTTTAGACGATTTGAAATGATTTTTGTGATCAGTTTGTAATCATCAAAGGACACAAGGTTATTTTCTTTCGTGATTAATGTCAAGAAAGTAGAGTTTAAGGAGGCAGAGACTCTTCCCCGAAGTCTGGAGTCTTCCACCAAATCAAAAAACTCTGCACCTACCAGGGCAAAATAATGGAGAAAAAACTCGACAGTTATCCATATATAAAAGCATAAAGTAAATCGTCAAACTTTTATAATATTAGTTTAGTTTAGTTTAGTTTATTTTTCTATATTTGGACTTGATAGTTATCGATGCATGGAAATTTGGAATCATAAAGTAAGATCCGTGTCTGTCCATATCCATGAATACGTAGAGTATAGTTAAACTATTTATGGAGACCTGACACGAAATAACGTGTGCTTGCTTCCAGTGATGTTTGCGGCATCATTAGAGTTACCAGATTTGAGATATGGCGGCCCCACCCTCACATGCTCAGCCAATGAAGGGTAGGTTGCAGCTGTTCAGCCAACTATTCCTCCCAATGAAATGGATCCATTCCTCCCAGCTTTGGGCAGATGACTGTATATAGAATGAGATTGACAAGTTCCTCCGTATCTCAAATGTGGAGGCGAGTTGTGTTTTTCATGGTGATGGCATTCCTCACAATGTGGGCAAACTACGAAGCTACTGAGAGAGCAGTGGAATACATAGTGGTGGTGAAGACATTAAGACTGGAGAGGTTATGGGGGGATAAGGCTCTCACTCTGCTTCTCATGGAGGCCACCCATTTCGTACGCAATCTCCTCTATGCAAATCCCCTCTACCCAAGAAAATATATTCACACAGTGGTGTTATCCATCGATAACAATTACACGGAGAATGCAGTTACTGAAGATAACGTAATACATATAAACAGTGAATATATTGCAGATTTGGTAGAAGAGGAGATTAGAGGCCTCCTCTACAGAGAAACCGGTCGTTTATGGCTCTGGGACGGAGGCAGAAAGGCTCCTCTTGGTCTGCTTGAAGGCATGGCTGAATATATAAGATTAGCTGCAGGCTTCAATGTCTCAAATCCATCGGTATTAACGAACTTACTTGATAATACTGAGGAAGAGTGGGGTGCAGGAGGGGTGGTAACAGGCATGTATTTACAGTATTGTGAAGGTATCAAGAGTGGATTTGTAGCAGATCTGAATGCCCGAATGGAGAAGGAGTGGAAGGAGGATCTGTTCGAAGAGTTGTTGGGGGAGAGTGCCACAATGGTCTGGTCAGAATTCAAGAAGATTATTACAAATAAAATAGAGATGAAGATTGGCACTGCCCTTCCAGGTACTCAAACCGCCTCTGTTTCAGGCCATGCCAGTTTCAGTTAGCGATCTCTCCCTCTTCATTTTCTTTACCTCACTATTCGCTTTAAGTTCGTTCGCGATTACTTGATCTTGTACTGCGTTCATAGTTTTGTCTCATGCTTTTTGAAGAAAAACGGTTTTTGCTGCGTACTGTGCAAATTACTCCCTGTGTTAATTGATTCGATCGCCCTGTGGTGATAAACCTTGGTATTTCTGTAGTGGCCCGTGAAAAGGTTGAAAAGCCTGCTTATATTTGTAGCCATCGAAAAGGTTGACTGGTAAGACGTTGGATGCTTCATATCCTTCTGTTCTTTTCGATGCGTGACATATACGCCATGATGCCAAAATGACTTTATTCAGTAAGGGCCACGTTTTCACTGCGCTTTGTTGTACCAGATTGTTACTACGGCTTCTTGTTGCATAGTGTTGCATAGTGGTATTGTATTTTTTTATATTAAAAATAGGCGGTGGCTAGCTGTTTTAAGAAATAGTTTTAAATTTATAAAAATCACTATTGTTTAAAATCTATTTTTGAATGCAGAAATGAATTCAGCGTACAGAAAAACTTTCAGATATTTAGTTATATAGAAATAATCACTTAAATCCATACAAAAATAATCATTCAAATTCACCAAAAATCATTATTCATAGAACTTTTAGCCTACTACTTAAAAATATTGTTAATTCATGATGAATTAAGAAAACCTTCAACTTACTTAAATGTTAACATCAAAATCAATTTTACATTTACCCAATTTTCGATAAAAAAATGGTTCATAACTCATAATTATACTCATAACTAATCAATGTTAAATAGATTTGATTACAAGTTTATCGTGAACATTATTCTTATTAGAAAATGGTCAGATCAACTCGATCAAGTGCAAAAACATGAATGTATTATAACCTCCTAAACAACTATAGTTTGATTTAAAAAAAAAAAAATTTACTTAATTTTTCCTCTCTATTCCCCGACCCCACGAGGATGAGTGAGGAAATCTAGAGTAAAATATAATTATGGTTTACTCTCTATTTTTCTATGTTTTACTTTCAATTCCCCATCCCATTTTCATGGAAAATGTGGGTTAGGTTATGTTTTATTCTATATTTTTCCATGTTTTACTTTAAATTCTCCCACATCCATCTTCATGGATAATGTGGATCACCTTTAAGGTTTTTAGGTGTAAAAGGAAATTGAGATCAAACCATTTTCATGGATAATGTGGGTCTGGTTATGTTTTACTTTATATTTCTCTATGTTTTAATTTAAATTCATCCCAACCCCACTTTCATTCCCCCCAACCTCATTTTCATGGATAATGTGGAACGCCTTTAAGGTCTTTAGGTGTAAAAGGAAATTGAGATCAAACCATTTTCATGGACAATGTGGGTCTGGTTATGTTTTACTTTATATTTCTCCATGTTTTAATTTAAATTCATCCCAACCCCACTCTCATGGACAATCTGGGTTATGTTGAAGGTTTTTAGGTGTAAAAGGAAATTGAGATGAAAATGAGGTTGATCATTAGGAATTCAATTCCATTTCTTATTATCATGCTTTTATGGTGTTTTCCTTTTAGGAACTATTTCACCAATGAACTATGCATGAGTAGGAGAATGAGATGGTTGGGGTCATTGGATATCTGAAAGCACAATTTCCAACCAAGTGTAATGGCAGGTGGAAGAAAGGTAGGGTCCCACAAATCAAAGTTGTTCAAAATAGTAGATCGATTTTTGGATATAGATAAAGTAGTTTTAGGTTGAAGATATCTAGGTTGATTCTATTGATGAGGTAAAAGCAGGTTAAGATAATGTTGAGTTTGTTCGTGAGGAATCTAATGCCAATTCTTATCATTGTTCCTCCACAGTGGTTGGATTTGAAGAACTCGCACGTGGAACTTTGTATCTTAGTGTAATAGGAGGTGGAAGCAAGGGACGGTCCAACCCATTAGAATCATTATAGCTCGATCAACTGTAGATAAGGTGGATCAAGTTTGAATAATTTTATGTTGATGTTTCTCAAGAGGTAAAAATAAGTTAAGATTGGACTAAATCTAGTCATTAGGGATCTAATGCCGATTATGATTACCATGACTCCATGATCCTGTAAGGTACCAGATGTATTATGCAGAGAAAAAAAATAATCGATATAACAATTATCAACAGAAAGAGAAAAATATAGATAACAATGACATAATTGATTCCATAAATGATATCTTTATTATATGGAAATCCAAGTATACTTGCCTCTTCGAGGAGATAACCTCCAGCAAAGTAGAGCTCAAATACAAAATGATTCTCAAGAAAAAAACTATTTCATGCTTTCTACTCTTATTTATATTATTTCAATCTTCTAGAGAACATTCTAGAGGAAGATCTTTCTAGAAGCATAAGATTCTATTAAGTCTTCTTACCTTAGGCATGTTCACATTATTACATAGGCCTTATTTACTAATGTCAACCTTTATTACATAAAAACATATTATTCTATCTACTTGAGGGGTTATGACCGTAACATGTCTTCCCCCTTGAAAAAAAACCTTGTCATCAAGGCTTGAGATGAGGAAATTGTTGCAGAATGACATCCGACTCCCATGTGACATCCTCTGGTGGTGTAACCTTCCACTAAACTAACACTTCCTTCATTGTGCACTGATAGAGATGACGCTTGCGATGGTCCAAGACTGCTTAGGGATACAATCAAATAGAGCCTTCTTCATCCAATTCATGGAGACTAGTTTGAGTCTGACACTTGGTTCCAATCACTTTCTTCAATCAAGAAACATGAAAAATAGGATGGAGCTTAGAGTGGCTAGGGAGAGATAACTTGTAGGCAACATGGCCCATGCACTTGAGAATGTTATATGGGCCATAAAAATTGGGAACAAGTTTCTAACAATGATCTTCTTTGAGTGATGTTTTCTTATAAGGTTGTAGACGAAGAAATACCTGGTCTCCTTCAGCAAAGTGGCTTTCTGAACGACCTTGTTCATCTTGTTTCTTCATGCAATTTTGATCCATGACCAAATTCTCTTTGAGGGTACACTATCAAATTCTTGGACCTTGGAGACATTAAGCAAGTAGGAGAAAACATAGGGTGACTTTTGACTATGGACTACTTCAAATGGAGACATGCGAGTGGCAACATGGTAAGATGTGATGTACCACCATTTAGTGAGTGGTAACCACTGAGCCCATTGAGTTTGTCTTTCATATGTGAAACACCTCAAATATGTTTCCAAGCACTTGTTGACAACTTCGGTTTGACCATTAGTATGGGGATGATAGGTGAAGCTCATATGCAATTGGGTTCCTTGTAACTTGAACAATTCTTTCCAAAAGTTGCTAGTGAAAGTTGGATCACAGTCGAAGACAATAGAGTGGGGCATGCCATGAAGATACTATCCACGAAAATTTGAGCCACTGTGGATGTTGTGAATGGGTGTTGGAGGGAACATAAATGAGCATATTTGGAAAGGGGATATACTACAACCATGATGACGGATTTGTTTCCAAATTTGAGTAAGTCGACGATGAATTCCATAGAGATATCCATCCATATAGCATGTGGAATAGGGAGAGGTTGGAGTGTTCCTGTAATTTTGATCGTTTCATCCTTCTTGCATTGACAAGTATCACATTCAACCACAAAAGTGAGAATCTCCCGTTTCATGCCTTCCCCCAAACATGGATTGTGTGATCCTTTTATATGCTTTGTGAAAACATGAATGCCCTGTTTTTCGTGAAGCATGAAGTTTCGAGAGCATAATGGATTTAAGGTGAGACCATTTTCTTAAATATAGGAAATCTTTGTAGCGAATTTCCTCATTGTGCCAAGAGTATTTCGAAGATGCATGGGGATCTTGTTGCAATTGTTGGATTAGGTGAGACAATTTGGGATCTTGGAACCATTTCTGGCGAGTCACCTTTAACCAATCTCATACAAGGAAGGAGAGTGAGAAGAGGGACCCTTCTTCTTCATATTTCCTAGAAATGGCATCGACAACCACACTTTCTTTTCATTTCTTGTAAATGATCCCATAATCATAACCAAAAATTTTGGTCAACAACTTCAATTGCTCCAAGGATGAAATTCATTGTTCTAAGAAATATTTGAGGATGTGATCATCCATTTTAATTTGGAAGTGGTGCCCAAACAATTAAGGATGCTATAGATCCAATACATGTAGAATAACCAACATTTCCTTTTCATAGGTGGATTTTCCCAAGTGTCACTCAGATAGTGTTTTTCTAGTGAAAGCCAAAGGTGTGCCATCTTGCATGAGAACTGTCCCAATTTCTTTCCCAGAAGCATCACATTACAGAATAAAAGTCTTGGTGAAGTCAGGAAATGCTAGAAAAGATTCATGCACATAGCCTCTTTCAAGTCTTGGAAGGATTTATCATCTTCAAGAGTCCAATTGAAAGCATTCATTTTAAGGAGAGCAGTGAGGGGAGTTGCAATTTTTCCATAATTCTAAACAAAATTGCAATAATAGCTCGTTAAAATCGTGAAACCGAGCAAACATTTAAGAGTTTTAGGGTGAAGCCAATCCTTCATTGCTTCTATTTTCTTAGGATCCACACATACACTATCCTTTCCAACAATATGGCCCAGGTGCTTTATGATACTGGAGCATCAACAATGTGTCAGCAGCCAACACAACAATGCACAAGGAGGGAGAAGATCACGAGGAAATAGAAGTGCCAACCTTATCATTTTGAGTATTAGATCTAAAATTTAATTTAATTTAAGTATTGTAAGGCTCGAGGAGGGATGAGCCATTATATTGTGTAAGGATAAGTATAAGTCACCTTTAATGGCTTATTGGTAGATGGATCTAGATCCTATTCAGACTAGATGTAAATTAATTGTAATTTAATGTAGGTAGGTGAGGAAGGCTCGAGAAGCCCTTCTTTTGTAAAAGTATCAATGTATTGAGACCATAAGGATTAGGGAAGATTAGAGAATATAGGAAGCTCATGAGAAGAGCAAGAGAAGAGAGGAGAGTAGAGAAAGAAGTAAGACTCTGTTGCAATCCAGTCCTGTAACCTATTGTAAAAAACATTCAGATTTAATACAAAGGCAGATTTCCCTACATATGAGTCTCTGTGTATATGTTCTATGTGAATGAATGTGTTTTATGAATATTTTTTGTGCATATTTATGAATTCCATGAATGTATGAATGTTCCCTTTGCAGGAATAAATAGACTTCTCTATCTATGTGAGTTTTTGACTATTCTGGGCTCTCAAGGCACTGCACACCAGAGTTGTTGGAAAACTCTGAGAAGCCAACACAAGGAGTGCACAAGAAATTAGTTTTGAGTTCAGGAAGAGCATGCCAGGTGGGCACACCGGAACATGTCATAAGCTCAGAAGGGATAGTGCAAGGAAAGCATAGAGATAGAACAAGGAGTGCACAGAGAGAGAGCGCAAGGAGTGCGCCTACACTCAAAGAAATGTAAAATATCAGAAGGAAGAGTAAGCATAAGGAGTGCGCAGGTGAGCATGTAAAGTCCAAGACTCAGGAGGCAAGTGCAAGGAGTGCACGAAGCCAACATTTCGTTTAAGTGTTGGTAAAGCTCGGGAGAAAGAGCATGGGTGCTAGGAGGGTACAAGGATTCATCTGAAAGAACAAAGGGGTGAACCCTTTGAAGTAGAATAATTCCAAGCTTAAAAGAGATAAAACAAGTGCGTACAAAGCCTATGTAGTTAGTGTAGAAGGAGAGAACTTTCTAAATTTCTAGACTGCAAAGAAGTGAAAGAAGTGCGCAGGTGACTTCTTTAAGTCACAAAGCTCAAGAGGGAAGTGCAAGGTGTGTGCCTGAGTTCAAGTATTTTAAGTGTGAACATATCAGGAGGGAAGTGCAAGGCATGCACCAAAGTTCCAATTCCTTTGACTGGACAAATCTCGAGGAGGGAAAGTGAGAATAAGTCCCCAGAAGAGAAGAAATCTATTTCTTCAAAGAGCAACAGATGAGATCAGTTTGAGAGAATATAAAACTCCGCACAACCATTGGATCAAGGTAAGGAGCACACTTGTTAAACCCTTGAGTCCTTCATACTTCACTGCTTCAACAGTTTTTTAAGTCTTTGTTGTAAAGGAGGAAAAATACCCGAAGCTATGATGTCCCGGAGTGAATCTACACTGTAGATCATCGAGAGAGTGTTAGCTGTTGGATTGGCCGATCATAGATCTGGGCTGTCAGATCAAGCCTAGACAAGAGGAGGAACATCATGGAGAAGATAAAATCCCAACCATTGGATCTACACGCAGGCGAACTTGAGCCGTAGATCTCACGCATTCAAAGATTCGACGGTCTAGGACAAGTTGGTCATTGTTGCACAAAGGGAAGAATTCCTCGAAGTCCCAAAGTTGAGTCAATATGGACCGTTCGTTACTGGGAACATGTGTCTGTAGATTATTGAGTGTTCGGAGATTCGACTCTCCAGAGTATTGTGGGTGGAAGGTGTTCTAGGGTGAAGATTCCTAAAGTCCCAAATCCTAGAGTCATTCCAGGCCATCCGTTAACAAGGACACCTTTCTGGTCGTAGATCGTGATAGGAATCATGGACCGTTGATCCTTGGACTCTCCGAGAATTTTCTTGTTTGACATTCGAGGGAATTAGAGTGTTGTGTTGAGAAATATTCTGAAGCCCAAAGCTCCAGAGCATCCGACTAATGAAGCTCTATATAAGCGCCCATTCATGATTTTTCCAATGCAACGTTCGATGGATTTGGAGTGTGTTGGGGGGAGAAACCTACGAAGTCTGAAGTTCTGGAGCACTGGAGTCTCGAAGCTCTGAAAGTATCAAGAACTCAGAAAAGAGTTCATATCAACAAGGAGTGTTGACAGAAAACAAGGCAGAGCTGAGATTGTCTCAGAGTCTCAGGAACTCAGAGGAGAGTTCATATCAACAAGGAGTGTTGATAGAATAGAAGGATGAAGAGGTGGGAGAGAAGACTCATGAGCATGAAGATTCATGTGGGGTTGCAGACCATATGACTGAAGATGATGAGAAGTTAAATGCTTCAACTCTCAAGGAGGACGATCAGAGGTGCATTCTGATCATTGGGGGAATCGACATATTCCTACCAAGAATCCCAATAGAGGCTAGTGCACGTGTTGCATATGAGGAGGTGATGTAGGAGGCATTCAAGGAAGATTCAATTGGGCCATATGTTTTTAAAACTAATAGTTTATATGTAACTGTAGGTGCAAAAGAAGAAATACAACCAACAAAGACTGTCATGGAGAAGGAGAAGGCGAATACAATTAAATACGCCCAAGGGATGAAAGAATAGGAGGCCCACACAATTTTGATCCAAATAAATATTCAATAGGAGAATTCAGGTTCCATAGTCACTTGGTGGGAGGAAGATCTGAAGATGCTAGAGGATTGGTTAGACAATCCATACATAGAGGAAGATTTCCAGGAGGAGACATTCATGTAGAGAGGAGAAGAATTCCAGTAGGAGTAGCTGGATGGAGCTAGACTTATGCCAAACCAAGGAGGTGATAGAAGAACAAAGGAACTGACAGGAAGAAAGTTGTTAGAGGAGAAGGCTGAGCAACAACTCAGTAACATTGTTGTAGAATTGGAGTCTGTAGTGGAGTGGAAAGCTAGTGCCACAAGTAGTTAGTATGGGCGATCATGATGATATTCCCTTTGATCTATGTGAAGAATTGGATGCCCTGGGAGAAGGATCAATAACCTAGAGGAGGCTCGTCCAACAAGCTAAGTTGGAGATTGATAAAGAAGGGGAGATGCAACAACAGAGAAGATTGCAAGAGAAGAGCCATCCCATAGACAAGCTGGACAAGGAGATTGAGGAGATAAGGAGAATGATGTTGAAGTCATCAAAGGATACAATCAGCCATAGGTGGAGGATGATAAGAAGATATTGCAGTGGAAAAATGAATGGAGCCCTGCAACATAAAATTTGGAAACCTCGAGGAAAGCTTGCAATAGAAACAGGGTAGAGGAGAAGATGGACAACTCCATAATGGAGTTTGGGATCAAGGAGGATCTCAACAACAATAGTAGAGGATCCATGAGCAGGAGCTCATGATTTTTTCATCAAAGGAGTATCATGCAAGAGCATCAACAACCAGCACAACAACGCACAAGGAGGGAGAAGATCCCTAGGAAAGAGAAGCACCATCCTTCTCATTTTGAGTATTATATGTAAAATTTAATGTAATTAACATATTGTAAGGCTTGAGGAGGGTTGATCCATTATATTTTGTAAGGATAAGTATAAGTCACCTTTAATGGCTTATAGTAGATGGATCTAGATCTGATTCAGACTAGATGTAAATTAATTATAATTTAACGTAGGTAGGTGAGGAAGGATCGAGAAGCCCCTCTTTTGTAAAAATATCAATGTATTGAGACCATAAGGATTAGGGAAGATTAGAGAATATAGGAATCTCATGAGAAGAGAAAGAGAAGAGAGGAGAGGAGAGAAATAACTGAGACTCTATTGCAGTCCAGTCCTATAACCTATTGTAAAAAGAATTCAGATTTAATACAAAGGAAGATTTCCTTGCATATGAGTCTTTGTGTATGTGTTCTATGTGAATGAATGTGTTTTCTGAATGTTTT
Organism: Picea glauca; assembly: GCA_000966675.3. NCBI lineage: Eukaryota > Viridiplantae > Streptophyta > Pinopsida > Pinales > Pinaceae > Picea > Picea glauca. The sequence goes on along the minus strand of JZKD02S1846060.1, from coordinate 116,420 downwards.
ATGTGCATATTTATGAATTCCATGAATGTATGAATGTTCCCTTTCCAGGAATAGATAGGCTTCTCTATCTGTTTGAGTTTTTAAGTGTTCTGGGATCTCAAGGCTAGTGCAAGGACCAGGGATGATTTTAAGCATGGAAATTTATTTTAAAATGTAGAAACCTTGGAGAATATTACTAATCCTTCATATGCAAACTATAAAGGATTGGCGATAATTTTGTAAAAAAATTCAAATTTCTAAGGATTTTATATAGTTTTTATAAAATTTTGGCGATTTTTAAGGTAAAATAATTTTATCCTATAGAATTTGGGCGAATCATTTTTAAAATAGCGAATCTCATTATTGGAAAAACCATAGAAAATTAGCCCAAGAGAGAAATCAACCCCTAAAATCATCCCTGGCAAGGACTACAAACCAGAGTTGTTGGAAAACTTTGAGAAGCCAGTGCAAGGAGTGCACAAGAACTCAGTTTCGAGTTCATGAAGAGTGTGTCAGGTGGGCACACCATAATAGGTCATAAGCACAAAAGGGATAGTGGAAGGAGTGCACAGAGCGAGCGCAAGGAGCACGACTAGACTCAGAGTAGTGTAAAACATCAGAAGGAAGAGTAAGTGCAAGGAGTGTGTGTGTGATTCTATAAAGTCCAGGAATCGGGAGGTAATTGCAAGGAGTGCACGAAGCCAAAATTTTGTTTAAGTGTTCGTAAAGCTTAGGAGAAAGAGTGTGGGTGCCAAGAGGGCACAAGAATTCATCTAAAAGAACAAAGGGTTGAACCCTTTGAAGCAGAAGAATTCCAAGCTCAGGAGAGATAACGCAAGTGTGTGTAGAGCCTATGCATGGAGTGCAGAAGGAGAGAAATTTCTAAAGTTCTAGACTGCATAGAAGCGCAAGAAGTTCGCAGGTGAGTTATTTAAGTCACAAATATCAGAAGGGAAGCGCAATGTGTGCACCTGAGTTCAAGTCTTTTTAGTGTGAAAATCTCAGGAGGGAAGCGCAAGGAGTGAGCCAAAGGTCTGAGTCCTTTGACTAGACAAAGCTCGAGAAGGGAAAGCGAGACTAAGTCCCCAGAAGAGAAGAGATATATTTGTTCAAAGAAGAGTGAATGAGATCAGTTCCAAAAAATACAGAACCCCGCATAGCCCTTATATCAAGGTAAGAAGCATGACTGTTAAACCATCGAGTCCTTTAGACTTCACTGCTTCAACAGTTTTTAAGTCTTTTTTGTAAAGGAGGAAAAATCCTTGAAGCTCCGAAGTCATGGAGTGAAACTACACCTTCGATCATCGGGAGAGTGTTGGGCATTGGATTGGCTGAGCATAGATATGGGTCGTCAGATCCATCCCAAGCAGAAGGAGGAGTGTCGTGGAGAATATTAGATCCTAGTCGTCCGATCTGTGCAAAGGTGAACATGATCTGTAGATCTCACTCATTTGTAGATTCGACACTTCAGGAGAAGTTGGTCATTGTTGCGCAAAGGGAATAATTCCCTGAAGTCCCAAAGTCTAGAGTCAATCCAGACCATTTGTTGTTGGGGATACTTATCTGCATATTACCGAGTGTTCGGATATTTGAATCTCCTGAGGATTGTGGGTGGAAGGCATTCTGGCATGAAATGTCTCGAAGCCTAGAGTCAATCTAAGCCATTCGTTGACAAGGACATGTGGAATGTAGATCTCCACCCATCGCTAGTTCGACGTTCGACAATTCAGGAGGCAGTGTGTATTGGAGTCTCAGAACTCCCAAATCCAGGAGTTCCAGAGTGAATCCTAGTCATTGGTTTTTGGAGGGGTGTGAGTCATAGATCATCGGTTCAACATTTGACATTTCAGAGGTATTGCACGTTGGAGGCGTAGAAAATCCCGAAGCCCGGAGTCCCAAAGTTCTTTTTGGTCGTAGATCATGATAGGAACCGTGGACCATTGATCCCTGGACTCTCCAAGAATTATCCAGTTCAACGTTCAGGGGAATTGGAGTGTTTTGTTGAGAAATATTATGAATCCCAAAGCTCCAGAGTGCTGGATTAACAAAGCTCTGGATAAGCTCCCGTTTGGGAGTTCGCTAATTCGACGTTCGGGGGATTTGGAGTGTGTTGGGGGAGAAACCTCCGAAGTTTGAATTTACGGAGCTCTAGAGTCTGAAAGCTCCAAATAAGTGCCTTTTGGTAAGCATATGGTTCTAGTCTGTGGTCACATGCGATATCCGCCGAAGTAAAGGGGCTAGTGCTTGAAATTTGATTTCAAAGAAAAAGGGGCTTAGCAAAAGTAGCATGTGGGTTTCTAGTTTTGTACGAACCTGCATTTGGAGGAAATCAAAGGGTCCTGTGTACATTGGAAGGGATCCAGCAGGGATCGGAGAGCTAATTCATCTCCTCAGAAGAATTATCCTAGACTGGGAGGTCACGCAAACCCCTAGGAGGGGTGGGGTGTTGCATCACTATACTTCAAAATTTCCAAAATAACTTTTACACTATTTGAGAAAGAGTTTTTGCTAAGATAGTAAGTGTAAGACTTGATCCACATGGGCCATATAGGCTTGCCAAGTTTTACTATAGATGAGGATATCATCAAAGAAAAATAAGACAAAATGATGGAGGAAAGGATGGAAGACATGATTCATGAGACATTGAAAAGTGGAAGGTGTTACATAGGCCGGAGGGCATGAATAAGAACTCATAATGGCCCTCATAAGTTCAAAAGTTAGTTTTGGGAATATTGGCCTCTTTCATACATATATGGTGGTAGCCATAACATTGATAAAATTTGGTAAAGTACTCAGCACCACTCAATTCATCCAAAAGGTCATCAATGGAAGGAATGGGGAATTTATCTTTGATGGTAGCCATAACATTGATAAAATTTAGTAAAGTACTCAACACTTCTCAATTCATCCAAAAGGTCATCAATGGAAGGAATCGGGAATTTATCTTTGATGGTAATTTTGTTGAGGGTGCAAATATCAGGACACGTGTGCCATGTTCCTTCTTTCTTAAGTAACATAAATATAGGGGAATATTAAAGGATGGTTGTTGGTGCAGGGCTATTTTGGGGAGAAAATCCAATTTTGGAGCATGCGCCATATTTGAAGGAAAAACAACATGTTGAAGGCCAAGGAAAAGTACTATGGCGCACATGCAGACAAACCTAGACACGTTAAGGTTAGGTATTTTGATATGAATGTAATGGGTATGAGCCAATAAAGTAGTATAAATAAAGGCCTAAGATGTCTAGTAGAGGTTGGTCAATGAGCTAATGAGTTGGTTAATGAGATAGAGAGTGGGTTTTTGAGGGTTAGATCGCAAGATGTGGAACATGGTGTGGTCTAGTTCACCTCACGGATTGAACTTGTCATAGTTTTTTTTTGTAATCATGGAGAATGTAATGCACATAACATTGTCTTTAAGGAATGATGAATAAAAGAGAAGAAGAGAAAAATCTTTGTGGACGTATCCCCAAGGGGGGGATGAACCATGGTAACCATGTTGTTTTAATGTGTGTGAATGGTCATTTTACTGTGTATGCTATTTATCAGTTAAATAATGGATGTTTATCTAAGATTATTATAACATGCATGCATAGTTTCCTTGGTTAATGAATAATATATCTAGATGAATGAGTAATAAATATGATGCACAAGAAAAAGACACACTTCACATTCCTAATCCCTTCCCTGACTGCAGACATCTAAGTCTTTCAGTCCCGCATAAGATATCTTGGGTGAGATTGCATTGTGGACCCTGTGTGCAATGTTTCCTTCTGGTTTAATAGAAGGGCCGATAGTTTAAGGGTTTTATTGGAAACCTTTGATATCAGAACCTAGGTCAGCCCAAACATCCAAAAAATGGATTCGATGTCAGTTGGAACTGCGCACGATATATTATAAGGGATATGTTGAATAACAACGCGAAGAATGAAAAAGTAGAAGGGAATGTACAGTCCATGGAATCCCACGAAGGAAAATATTGAAATATGGTTAAGGACAAAGGAACTCGAGTTTGCACAGAAGGACAACATAAACCCTAAATATACACCGCGCAAATATCTCGATAAATATGTTTTTAGAAAATTGCATGAAGTATTTTTCTGCGAATTTCTGCGAAGTATTACAGGAGTGATTATTGAGCTTGAAGGGAAACCATCCTACGAATCAAATAAGACAGCTAGAGTGGCATCATGTGGAGATAACGAAGTTGCAGCATGTCAATAATAAATTTACGCGCATAGTAGATTTTTGGCTAGACAATAATATTGCAAGGTTTATCATTGAATTTGTATTTGATACTGCAAAGTCATACACTATTCCAAAATAGAATTTTCTAAAGGGACCCATAGGTAGGTACATAAGATAACTATATAATTCCATCAAGATTTTTTTATATGACAAATGTGTGATGACCATGGAATCAAACAACTAAACTTATTTGCATGCATGGGGGAAGGGGGGAAGCACTGACATGAGTCTGAGATATGGACAAGGATCTAGATAAGGGGAAACAGAAGGAGGAAATGGAACCGATCATGATGGAGGAGGACCATATAAAGAAGACAATGAAAAAAGTTGGAACGATGCGTAGTGGTATACCTTACCAGTATAAGATGAATAACAAAAAGAGGGCCATAGCTGACAGAGAGGGCTTGGAGAGTGATGAAGAAGAGGTAGATGATATCTGGACTATGGAGAAGATTGAGGAAATCCTATGTGCAACATATGAAAGGAAAAAAATAGGTCTAGGGTTAGGTACAGAAGGTGGAACTCTAGTCCATATCACAGTTAGTGTGGAACCTACAACCCCATGTGTGACTAATACACCTGAAGGAACACAAGCTTTTAGAAAACCAATTTTTAGTCTAGGAGGCGCAGTAGTTCATGGGACGAATAGTGGAAAATCAACTGGGGGTACAAGTTCAGGAAGTAACAATCAACTATCTACATCGTGTTAAAGATATAGTTCAAAATTTTTCAAAATGGCAGGAGTAGATCCCACTATCAGATTACCAGAGTTTCATGGCGAGACGTCAGAGGACCCTAAGAAGAATTTACTCATATGTGAAAATATCTGGGAGGAAAAGCAGGTCACAAACAAGGATACAAAAGTAGCACAGTTCTCTATAACATTTAGATACTGTGCACTAGACTGGTACATGAGACTTGATGTAAACAGTCAACAAGGAGCACCAAAGACTGTCGCGGAGGTAAAAACGTTGTTGGTAAATGAATTTCATAAGCCAAGTTCACAATACCAGTATATGAATGAAATGATTGAGATCAAGAAGAAACTAGGTGAGTCTGTCTGGGAGATTGATCAAACGTTTAAACTTCTAAAAGGTAAGTTGAAGTACTCTATTACTAGCATGCAACATAGGTAGTTATTTGTGAACTCACTATTACCACACTTGAAGTATCCTTTGAGACAAAAAAAGTTCCAAACTCAGGAAGAGGATTTGCAAGCAACCCTATAGCTAGAAGAAAACCAATATTAACAGACAGATCCATTGATAGAAGAGCTGAAAGAGGATATGGAGAATCTGACATTTTAGTTGAACCATAATAAGGGGAAGGAGAAGAGAGAAGTTATATGGTGCACGTTATGCAGGAAAAAAGGAAACCATAAGAATGAATGTCCAACCTTTGCACAGTACTTGGCAGTAGGGGTTCCAAACCCCTTGCTTATAGGAGGATTGTGGTGTGAAATTTGTAAGACACAAGGGCATGATCCATATCATTGTCCCATGATGCATAAGTATAAGACAATGCCACAAAGTTCTCACTACAATTTTTGTAAATTAGTTGGTCACAATGACAAGGACTGTAGAATGCTAGAATTTATGAGAGAGATAACTTCAAACACCTTTAGTGTGAAAGCAGAGATGACGATAAGGCAAGGCACACCGCAGTTCAATAATGTGCAACCAAAATTCAATCCTTCCCAGCCACAGTACAACAATGCACAACTGCAATATACTAATGTACGGTTATTATAACCCTAAATTGCACCACACATGCAGACCTGGCATCAAGCCATCTTACTTACTATTTTTGCCAAGCCAATACAGAATAACTCTTCTTAAAAACACAATTTTTGAAGATGTACGTGCACTGCACCACTACTTCCCGCGTATGTACACTAGTTTCACCACTACTTCCCACGTACGTATGCTAGCTGGGCCATTACAACCCGTGTATACCCACAAAAGTTGCAAAAAATAAAAATTTGCAAGGGATTTGTTGAGATTACGGGGTATTGGGTAGTTACCCAACCAATTGACTGCATATAGCCCGTCACCCAACCGAATAACCATCTTTTTGTCATATAAAAAGAGGTGTTAGGGTCTCATTCCAGGGAGAAACATAGCAACAGTGAACCTCTTCCCATTTTTATTTCCCCCCTTGCCCCAAGAATTTGCATCCACGGTGTGAGTTTTGAGCCAGAATTCCCTATTCTTGCCTTTTTCCTCATCCATAAGCGTATGCCCATTCTCTAGAGAAAAGTGTCAGAGAAGAAGGATACGTGGAAGAAGTTGGAGCTTGGTGAAGAGGAGCCCAGGATCGGGTTCGAGGAACAATCACCAATCTCATTTTGTAAGTGACTTTGTGAGATTAATATAAAGAAGTACTTTTTTCGTCCCGCCATATGATTTGTTCAATCTTCATGTTTGATTTACATTTTTTTTATGACATCTAACCCACTAATTCATATATAGAATGCATGTTCATAGTTTCTTGTTTGTATTTTGGTGAATGCAGGTCATCCTTGGGAGGAGATTTACAGTCAAGAAGCGACCGAACGCATAGGGATCGACATCAAACACGAAGTTTAAGGTAAGACTATTGGATCCCTATACTTTGTAATTTACACATGAATGTGGGGTGTTGTTGGGATAGTTGTTAAAAGTAGGAGACTTTGGGTAGTTAGCTCTACCTGCACTTTAGAACCCTAGTGTAGTCCATAGGGGGGTTTTCCCACTATAGCAAAATTGGCGACCATATTGGGGAGCCTCTAGGGTTTTTAGGGGATATTTTTTGGTGTCTTAATTGGTTTAATTACCTCTTTGAGTTCTCTGTAAGTTGATGAGTCTTTAAGGGATTCTGGTCTGCCATACTAGTACTCCCTGCCTTGTCATCTTTGGCGGTTGGTTTTATTTTTTGAGAAGTTACAGAGGTGTACTTGGCCGACAGTGGGTCTTCCAGCGTACATACACGCCCTACCTTTGGACAACTCGCGTACATATGCAGGTTTCTTAAGTGTCAATAACGTGCCTATGTCAGGAAGCCTTTTTCTTAAGAAGAGGCAGTCATCCTCTTCCCTGATTGAAGTCTAAATTCTCAGGGGTTTCTTGATTTAGTCCTAGTCTCTATAGTTATAGTCTTTGAGCCTAGGTTCGACGCCAGTTTCTTTATCTTTTAATGATTGCTCGTGTTTTCGTTGAAAGGATTTTTTTGATGAGTCAGTGAGTCTTTTCTATTTTAGCCTTTGTGGTTCTTTCAGTCACTCCCTATGATCCGCAGTAGACCTGAAGTTAGTTTCTTGGGTCTTGTCTTGTCTTTACTTTTCCCTTTTACTTGCTTTAGAATAAAAGAAAAGAATTCATTTTCAAGTTTCTTATTTTGAAGCATATATAAAAAAAAAGATTTCAGTTTCTTGTTTGGTTAAGTAGTTAGGTTAGTTGTCTTTACTTGTCAGGAAGAAGAGTTCTTTCTTAAGTTGTTTACTGAATACTTAGGACTTTAAGTAGCTTGTAGTCAAGTGAAATTCAATTTTGAGTTTTTATTTTAAAAGCTCTTAGAAAGAAAAGTTAGTTAGAAAAGTTGGTTAAAAAGTTTTCAATTTGCAAATCTTTGTTTGTTGAAGAAGAAGTAATTTTGTTTCCAGCATTTGTTCTTCTCTTTCGTCTCTTTATAAACACCATCATTTTCATTCCCGGTCCTTTGACTTAAGATAAACCACTTAAAATTAACGCTTAATTAAAATTAATCAGACTTTCATGTTTGTAGGGTCCATAAACTAGATTAGGATAGAACCTTGATTTAGGTTGGAGAGGAAAATCTTCAAGGCTATAAAACAAACATAGGAGTCTGTGCTAGGGAGTGAAAAAATTCCAGTAACGTGGAAATTATCTGGGACCCCCCTCTAACACAGGGGTTAAACACAAGGTCAGGTGGAGAAAGGTAGAGGATATAACCCCTCCAAAGCCGAACCAATCGTAGCGAAGGAACGCATATAGATGACTTATATTGGGATTACATTGATCATATTTTCCATGAAGATTTGTGGGTATCGAATCCATTCGAGGTCCTCAGTTTTCTTCCAGAACACTTTCTTTCGATACCCTCGATAGGTTTCAGGCTTGATACCTTGCTCATTGCGGTCCACCCGACTTTCGACTGTACCTACCTGGTAGTTGTTCACGAGCTGGCAACTTAGTTGCCTTGATTTTAGGGACTTACATAGGTGACTGCGGGGGTATACTGCGATACCTAGGGCAGACATCAGGCCATGCTTTGGAGAGTATACCCGAAGGGTGCTTTTGTGTTCAATTTGCACTTGCACCGGTAAGTTTCTCTAGTGTTGGTTGTTGTAACTGTTCTTTCAACTGGTAATAGTGGGTTGCTTGTTTCATCTCATAGGAAATGTTTTCTAGTGCGTGTTTGGTCTTCAACGTTAGAAAAGCCTTAGTGTGTCATTGATCTTCTCACACAGTGGAATATCAAGATCTTCGTCAATTGCGAAGGATTTTGGGCCTGCCACCGGTTAACTTAGAGCCACCATCACCACGAAGGCAAAGACTAGACCAACAAGGGTATTTTGAGGTGACTGTGCCACATGAAACTATACTTGAGCCATCTCCGAGAGGAGAAAATTCATTTCCAGAGGAACTGACTATTTATAACCTTGGAGCAGAAGCTCTTGGTCCGTATAACTCTCCGATCACTGACTTGTCAACACCACTTCTGATACAGATTTCCCCTCCAAGGGTAACGCATCACGAGCGTGAAATAATCCTGCAAGAAACGATGGAAACAAATGTTGCTACTTCATCAGGGAGTCCTCATACTCCCTATATGACTTCCACAACTGGGGTCGTTTTGCCTCCTAACTCACCTTCGTAGGTCCAAGCCACTATGGTCTCGACTACCTCTACCTCGGGCAGTGGTTTGATTCCGTCCATGGTGGCGATCACTACACTGTTTATGCAGAGTGCAATGGGCCCTCCATTTTCATACGAGATGCCCAAATTGACATGAAATCGATGCTCACCTACTCCACCCTACAGACTTTGGGTCTGGGAGAAGGGATATCTAACACTCCTCTGCAAGATTCCATGGGGGGCACCTCAACCCCGTATAATTATTTCCCTTACGACGGGGATCATATACCTCCGTCGTCCCCCTTGCTTGGTGGTTCTTGTCAACATCCTGCCTGGTCGAACATGAATCACAGCTCGTTCGAAGAAGGTAGTCAAAGACCTTATTCTAGTACCACACCAGTGGGTTCTTTGTCATTCTCTTTGTTCAGCATGTTTGGTAATAACGCATTCTCGTCAGTTTCTGTCTCAGCCGGGGTCAACCCCGATTTTGGATCACAAAATCCTACACAAGGTACTATTCCTGCATAGGGGGAACACACTTCTCAAGGACCTTGGAATCTGTGGTAGGGATCAGTTCCCTCATCAGGGATGTCAACCGGGGGAAACCCTTTCCATGGTCAATGGAATCTCGGGCAAGGCTCAGTACCTATGCCCATCGGGTCGGCAGGGGGAAACCCTTTCCAAAACCTTTGGAACACAATGTCGGGACCAATCCCTTCTCAGTCCTCAATATCCTATTACAGGAGTTAGTCGATGATGTCTCAACCAACGCATTATCCAAATTCTATCCTAGGCCATGGTTTTTACTAGAACCCAGGCCAACAACCTAACTTTTCCTGGCAACTTGGTGCCAGTCAAATCCTATACTCCTATCCTCCTGTACATACTCAACAACCTAAGCTATCGTTTCTGAAAACTTTTCATTTTCCATACTTGTCAATATTATTGAATGACCCAATCTATCATGATCCACGTTGGCCTTCTATGCCAACCAAGTTTCCCTCAGACATTCCAAAGTTCGAAGGAAAGCCTAACGAAGATCCAGGCAATCATGTGACCATATTTCACCTATGGTTCTCGTCCAACTCTTTGAGGGACGACTCCATCTAGTTGCGTCTGTTTCAACACACTCTTATCGAGAGTGTTGTGAAATGGTACATCGAGCTCGACCTCTCAAGATACTCTACCTTTGGTGAATTGGCAATGGTTTTCTTAAACCATTTTCAATTACCTGTGAGATACGATGCCGACACAAAACTACTAGCCAACTTTGAGCAAACAAAGGATGACCATATCTCTGATCACATCCGAGAATGGCGGTGCCAGAAGAGTTTGATAAAAGTACCAATTCCACCAACATTCCTACTAGAATTGTTCCTTAAGTCTTTGGTACCCCAAATATCCAAGGACGTAGCAACGTTGGGGGTCTTTTCAGAGTTATAGGTGATAATGAGAGTTCAATAGCTAGAGTTGATTTACTCTTAGTCTGGTTTGCTTTAGGAAGTTTTTCTAGATGCACCATTTTCTATTATTGATAATACTAGACACAAGTCTAGACAACATGCTGACGACATTGTTGGTTTAGCACAAGAAAATCTCACTAATCCGCTATCAACTCAATTGCAACAATTGTCGATACATCAGACAGTGCCAGAACAACTCCTAGTTCGATACATCTAATGCCAATTCTTATCATTGTTCCTCCACAGTGCTTGGATTTGAAGAACTCGCATGTGGAACTTTGCGTCTTAGTGTAATAGGAGATGGAAGCAAGGGACGGTCCAACCCATTGGAATCATTATAGCTCGATCAAGTGTAGATAAGGTGGATCAAGTTTGAATAATTTTAGGTTGATGTTTCTCAAGAGGTAAAAGTAAGTTAAGATTGGACTAAATCTAGTCATTAGGGATCTAAGGCCGATTATGATTACCATGACTCCATGATCCTGTAAGGTACCAGATGTATTATGCAGAGAAAAAAAATAATCGATTTAACAATTATCAACAGAAAGAGAAAAATATAGAGAACAATGACACAATTGATTCCATAAATGATATCTTTATTATATAGAAATCCAAGTATACTTGCCTCTTTGAGGACATAACCGCCAACAAAGCAGATCTCAAATACAAAATGATTCTCAATAAAAAACTATTCCATGCTTTCTACTCCTATTTATATTATTTCAATCTTTTAGAGAACATTCTAGAGGAAGCTCTTTCTAGAAGCATAAGATTCTATTAAGTCTTCTTACATTAGGCATGTTCACATTATTACATAGGCCTTATTTACTAATGTCAACCTTTATTACATAAAAAAAATATTATTCTATCTACTTGAGGGGTTAGGACACTAACATGTCTTCCCCCTTGAAAAAACAACCTTGTCATCAAGGCTTGAGATAAGGAAATTGTTGTAGAATGACATCCAACTCCCATGTGACATCCTCTGGTTGTATAACCTTCCACTGAACTAACACTTCCTTGATTTTTCACTGACAGAGACAACGCTTGCGATGGTCCAAGATTGCTTAGGGATACAATCAAATAGAGCCTTCTTCATCCAACTCATGGAGACTAGTTTGATTCTGACACTTGGTTCTAATCACTTTCTTCAATCAAGAATCATGAAAAATAGGATGGAGCTTAGAGTGTCTAGGGAGAGATAACTTGTAGGAAACATGGCCCATGCACTTGAGAATGGTATATGGACCATAAAAATTGGGAACAAGTTTCTGACAATGATCTTCTTTGAGTGATGTTTTCTTATAAGGTTGTAGATAAAGAAATACCTGGTCTCCTTAAGCAAATTGGCATTCTAAACGACCTTGTTCATCTTGTTTCTTCATGCAATTTTGATCCATGACTAAATTATCTTTGAGGGTACACTATCAAATTCTTGGACCTTGGATACATTAAGCAAGTAGGAGAAAACAAAAGGTGACTTTTGACTATATACTACTTCAAATGGAGACATGCGAGTGACAACATGGTAAGATGTGATGTACCACCATTTAGCGAGTGGTAACCACTGAGCCCATTGAGTTTGTCTTTTAGATGTGAAACACCTCAAATAAGTTTCCAAGCATTTGTTGACAACTTCGATTTGACCATTAGTATGGGGATGATAGGTGGAGATCATATGCAATTGGGTTCCTCGTAACTTGAAAAGTTCTTTCCAAAAGTTGCTAGTGAAAGTTGGATCACGGTCGAAGACAATAGAGTGGGGCATGCCATGAAGATACTATCCATGAAAAGTTGAGCCACTGTGGATGTTGTGAATGGGTGTTGGAGGGCACAAAAATGAGCATATTTGGAAAGGTGATATACTACAACCATGATGATGGATTTGTTTCCAAATTTGAGTAAGCCGACGATAAATTCCATAGAAATATCCATCCATATAGTAGGTGGAATAGGGAGAGTTTGGAGTGTTCCTGTAATTTTGATTGTTTCGTCCTTCTTGCATTGACAAGTATCACATTCAACCACAAAAGTGAGAATCTCCTGTTTCATGCCTTCGCCCCCAAAAGGATTGTTTGATCCTTTTATATGTTTTGTGAAAACATGAATTCCCTATTGTTGGTGAAGCATGAAGTTTTGAGAGCATAATGGATTTAAGGTGAGACTATTTGCTTAAATATAGGAAATATTTGTAGAGAATTTCCTCAATGTGCCAAGAGTATTCCGAAGATGCAGGAGGATCTTGTTGCAATTGTTGGATTAGGTGAGACAATTTGGCATCTTGGAACCCTTCCTAGCGAGTGACCTTTAACCAATCTCATACAAGGAAGGAGAGTGAGAAGAGGGACCCTTCTTATTCATATTTCCTTGAAAGGGCATCGACAACCACACTTTCTTTTCATTTCTTGTAAATGATCTCATAATCATAACAAAAAATGTTGGTCAACAACTTCAATTGCTCTAAGGATGAAATTCATTGTTCTAAGAAATATTTGAGGATGTGATCATCCGTTTTAATTTGGAAGTGGTGCCCAAGCAAGTAAGGATGCTAGAGATCCACTACATGTATAATAACCAACATTTCCTTTTAATAGGTGGATTTTCCCAAGTGTCACCCAGATAGTTTTTTGCTAGTGAAAGCCAAAGGTGTGCCATCTTGCATAAGAACTATCCCAATTCCTTTCCCATAAGCATTACATTCTAGAATAAAAGTCTTGGTGAAGATGAGAAATGCTAGAAAAGATTCATGCACATAGCCTCTTTCAAGTCTTGGAAGGATTTATCATCTTCAAGAGTCCAATTGAAAGCATTCGTTTTAAGGAGAGCGGTGAGGGGAGCTACAATTTTTCCATAATTCTAAACAAACTTGCAAGAATAGCTCGTTAAACCCATGAAACCGAGCAAACGTTTAAGAGTTTTAGGGTGAAGCCAATCCTTCATTGCTTCTATTTTCTTAGAATCCACACATACACCATCCTTTCCAACAATATGTCCCAGGTACTTTATGATATTGGAGCATCAACAACGTGTCAGCAGCCAGTGCAACAATGCACAAGGAGGGAGCAGATCACGAGGAAATAGAAGCGCCAAACTTCTCATTTTGAGTATTAGATCTAAAATTTAATTTAATTAAAGTATTGTAAGGCTCGAGGAGGGATGAGCCATTATATTGTGTAAGGATAAGTATACGCCACCTTTAATGGATTATTGGTAGATGGATCTAGATCCTATTCAGACTAGATGTAAATTAATTGTAATTTAATGTAGGTAGGTGAGGAAGGCTCGAGAATCCCTTCATTTGTAAAAGTATCAGTGTATTGAGACCATAAGGATTAGGGAAGATTAGATAATATAGGAAGCTCATGAGAAGAGCAAGAGAAGAGAGGAGAGTAGAGAAAGAACTAAGACTCTGTTGCAGTCCAGTTGTGTAACCTATTGTAAAAAACATTCAGATTTAATACAAAGGCATATTTCCCTGCATATGAGTCTCTGTGTATATGTTCTATGTGAATGAATGTGTTTTATGAATGTTTTTTGTGCATATTTATGAATTCCATGAATGTATGAATGTTCCCTTTGCAGGAATAAATATAATTCTCTATCTGTGTGAGTTTTTGACTATTCTGGACTCTCAAGGCACTGCACACTAGAGTTGTTGGAAAACTCTGAGAAGCCAACTCAAGGAGTGCACAAGAACTTAGTTTTGAGTTTAGTAAGATCATGCTAGGTGGGCACACTAGAACAGGTCATAAGCTTAGAAGGGATAGTGCAAGGAAAGCACAGAGAGAGCGCAAGTAGTGCGCCTATACTCAAAGCAATGTAAAATATCAGAAGAAAGAGTAAGCATAAGAAGTGCGCAAGTGAGCATGTAAAGTCCAAGACTCAAGAGGTAAGTGCAAGGAGTGCATGAAGCCAACATTTCATTTAAGTGTTGGTAAATCTCAGGAGAAAGAGCGTGGATACCAGGAGGGCTCAAGGATTCATCTAAAAGAACAAAGGGGTGAACCCTTTGATGTAGAATAATTCCAAGCTTAGGAGAGATAACACAAGTGTGCGTAGAGCCTATGCAGTTAGTGCAGAAGGAAAGAACTTTCTAAATTTCTAGACTGCAAAGAAGCGTAAGAAGTGCGCAGGTGACTTCTTTAAGTCACAAAGCTCAAGAGGGAAGTGCAAGGTGTGTGCCCAAGTTCAAGTATTTTAAGTGTGAACATATCAGGAGGGAAGTGCAAGGCATGCACCAAAGGTCCGATTCCTTTGACTGGACAAATGTCGAGGAGGGAAAGTGAGAGTAGGTCCCTAGAAGAGAATAAATCTCTTTGTTCAAAGAACAACAAATGAGATCAGTTTGAGAGAATATAGAACCCTGCACAACCATTGGATCAATGTAAGGAGCACGCTTGTTAAACCATTGAGTCCTTCGGACTTCACTGCTTCAACAATTTTTTAATTCTTTGTTGTAAAGGAGGAAAAATACCCAAAGATTTTATGTCTCAGAGTGAATATACATCGTAGATCATCGGGAGAGTGTCAGTCGTTGGACTGGCCGAGCATAGATCTGGGCTTTCAGATCAAGCCCAGTCAGGAGGAGGAGCATCATGGAGAATATCAAATCCCAGTCGTCGGATCTGCACACAGGTGAACGTGAGCCGTAGATCTCATGCATTCAGAGATTTGACACTCCACGACAAGTTGGTCATTGTTGCGCAAAGGGAATAATTCCCTGAAGTCCCAAAGTTGAGTCAATTTGGACCGTTCGTTGCTGGAGACATGTGTCTGTAGATTATTGAGTGTTCATAGATTCGACTCTCTAGAGTATTGTGGGTGGAAGGTGTTGTAGGGTAAAAATTCCTAAAGTCCCAAATCCCAGAGTCAATCCATGCCATCCATTAACAAGGACACGTGGACTGTAGATCTCTTCCCATCGCCAGTTCGACGTTCTGCAATTTGGGAGGCAGTGTGTATTGGAGTCTCAAAACTCCTAAAGCTTGGAGTTCCGGAGTGGATCCCAACCGTTGGCTATTGGAGGAGTGTGAGCCATAGATAATTGGTTTGATGTTCGACAGTTCAGAGTTATTGCATGTTGGAGGCATAGAAAATCCCAAATTTTGGAGTCCTGAAGTTCTTTCTGGTCGTAGATCGTGACAGGAATCATGGACCGTTGATCCATGGAATCTCTGGGAATTTTCTTGTTCGACATTCGGGGGAATTAGAGTGTTGTGTTGACAAATATTCCAAATCCCAAAGCTCCGGAGCATGCGACTAATGAAGCTCCGAATAAGCACCCGTTTGGGATTTCCCCAATTCAGCGTTCGACGGATTTGGAGTGTTTTGGGGGGAGAAACCTACGAAGTCTGAAGTTCTGGAGCACCGGAGTCCCGAAGCTCTGAGAGTATCGAGAACTCAGAAAAGAGTTCATATCAACAAGGAGTGTTGATAGAAAACAAGGCAGAGCTGAGATTGTCTGAGAGTCTCAGGAACTCAGTGGAGAGTTCATATCAATAAGGAGTGTTGACAGAATAGAAGGAGGAAGAGGTGGGAGAGATGACTCATGAGCATGAAGATTCATGTGGGGTTGCAGACCATGTGACTGAATATGATGAGAAGTTGAATGCTTCAACTCTCAAGGAGGAGGATCATAGATGCATTCTGATCATTGGGTGAATCAACATATTCCTACCAAGAATCCCAACAAAGGCTAGTGCATATGTTGCATATGAGGAGGTGATGTAGGAGGCATTTGAGGAAGAGTCAATTAGGCCAAATGTTTTTAAAACTATTAGTTTATGTGTAATTGTAGGTGCGAAAGAAGAAATACAACCAATAGAGACTATCATGGAGAAGGAGAAGGAGCATACAATTAAATATGCCCAAGGGATGAAAGAAGAGGAGGCCCACACAATTGTGAACCAAATAAATATTCAAGAGGATCATTCAGGTTATATACTCACTCAATGGGAGGAAGACCTGAAGATGTTGGAGGATTGGTTAGACAATCCAGAAACAGAGGAAGATTTCCAGAAGGAGACAATCATGCAGAGAGGAAAAGAATTCTAGTAGGAGGAGCAGCTAGATGGAGCTGGACTTATGCCAACTGAAAGAGGTGATAGAGGAAAAAAGGAACTGACAGGAAGAAATTTGTCAGAGGAGAAGGCTGAGCAACAACTCAGTAACATTGTTGTAGAATTGGAGTCTGTAGTGGAGTGGAAAGCCAGTGCCACATGTGGTGAAGTTAGTATGGGCGATCAGGATGATATTGCCTTTGATCTGTGTGAAGAATTGGAAGCCCTGGGAGAAGGATCAATAACCTAGAGGAGGCTCATCCAACAAGCTAAGTTGGAGATTGATGAAGAAGGGGATATGCAACAAAAGAGAAGATTGCAGGAGAAGAGCCATCCTGTAGACAAGATGGAAAAGGAGATTGAGGATATAAGGAGAATGATGTTGAAGTCATCAAAGGATACAATCAGCCATAGGTGGAGGATGATAAGAAGAGATTGCAGTGGAAAAATGAATGGAGCCCTGCAACATAAAATTTGGAAACCTCGAGGAAAGCTTGCAGCAGCAACAGGGCAGAGGAGCAGATGGACAACTCCATAATGGAGTTTGGGATTTAGGAGGATCTCAACAAAAATAGTAGAGGATCCATGAGCAGGAGCTCATGATTTTGTCAGCAAAGGAGTATCATGCAGGAGCATCAACAACAAGCACAACAATGCACAAGGATGGAGAAGATCCCTAGGAAAGAGAAGCACCATCCTTCTCATTTTGAGTATTATATGTAAAATTTAATGTAATTAACATATTGTAAGGATTGAGGAGGGTTGAGCCATTATATTTTGTAAGGATAAGTATAAGTCACCTTTAATGGATGACAATAGATGGATATAGATCCAATTCAGACTAGATGTAAATTAATTATAATTTAACATAGGTAGGTGAGGAAGGATCGAGAAGCCCCTCTTTTGTAAAAATATCAATGTATTGAGACCATAAGGATTAGGGAATATTAGAGAATATAGGAAGCTCATGAGAAGAGAAAGAGAAGAGAGGAGAGGAGAGAAATAACT
>JZKD02S1846060.1:76900-94892 GCA_000966675.3 Picea glauca | reverse complement strand
TGATGAATGGAACATACTTCAGTAGTTCCAAAAAATTTCGTTCATACTCATCAATGGTCATACTGCCCAACTTGAGTTCAAAGAACTCCTTCATCTTTCTATCATAGTATATTTTCGTCAGGTATTTCTTCTCGAAATACCTCTTAAATTACTTCCAAGTGACCTCTTTCTCTCTGATGTGCTGCACCTGTACAAACTGATCCCACCACATGGATGCTTTTCCTTTCAGTTGGTACATTGCAATTCTTCCTTCTGCATGGGCGGAATAATTCTGCAGTTGGAAGTAATTATTCATGCCAAGAAACCAGGTCTCGGCATCTTCCTCCTTCTTATGTTCTCCATCGAATGTTGGAGGCTTAATCTTGTTCATCTCTCCTTTCAATTCCTCCCTTCCAGATTTCCGATGTTTTTTGGTAGGGGACGGGCTTGGACTACTGTGTGTCTTACTGTCAGAATGTCTCTGGGAGCGACTAAGATGTCGGCTACCACTCCTAGACCTACTTCTTCTCCCATGGGTTCTGCGACTCCCTGTCGTACTTGAGTCTCTTCCTTTCTCGAGTTTCTTCTCTATTCTTTCCAGACTCTTCAAAAAATTTAAGTTTAATGCACCCTGTCGGTCCCTGACTTTCATGAGCTTTCGGCTATCATCTCGGTGAGCCTTGGCCTCTCTTTGCAATCCCTCAAGGATTTTCATTATGTGTTCTTCCTTATCCTTTTCTTTTCCATTCCCATTGGAGTTCGATCCTTCGACTCCCAGGTTAACATCCTTTCCTTCCTGTTCGTCTTCTATTTCAGGGTTAATCTGCACTTTTCCCCACTCCATACTCGACGTTGGTTAGCTAGAATCCTGACCTTCGTTGAACTCTGCACACGCATTGTGCAATTCAATTCGAAGTTTGTCAGTCCATTAAACTTTCACGAACAATCCACAATATTTATAAGCCAGTTCGAAAAAAATAAAAGACATTTCGTTTTAAATAAGTTTCCTAAACTGGAAGTATTATGTATCTCTTCCATTTCTTTGCATTTTGCGGAAATTTTCCAACAGTTCTGGCACTCATTAGTATTCTGCAATATAATGCACAGACGACTCGAATTTTGTCGAACCTTCGTTTCTTGACAATTCCTCATCGTTCGTGACAATCGAGTTTAAGAAAGTGTTTCAATTTCACGAATTTTCTGAGCTCTGTTCAACCCTGTATTTTTCGGGTGTTCGAAACTTTAGTTTTTGGTATTTCGGAGTTTCGGTACTGGAGAACTACCACTTAACTCTCCGGGCTAGACTCGTGGTTCACACAACCTCCCCTTATATGACCACAGTCATAACTCCTATCGAAGTTTCAGACTTTCCAATGTCCAAATGCACATGTCCTCAGGGTTCGCGATCCTCCGAATCTTGACGTGTCCTTCACACGTTAGCCCTCCTGGCTTAGCTCCTGGTCCACGTGACCTCTACCTCGTGACCGTAGTCAAACCTCTCGCTGGGGTTTCGGGGTTCAGAACTTCACAATGCATGGACTTCTTGTCCCCGCGATTCCCGATTCTCCGAATCCCGACTGGCTGACAGTTGGCTGCCACTTATCGGGGTTCGCGGTTCGCGACTCCAAAATGCATAAACCCTTTGTCACCGAGATCCCCGATATGTCATTTCTCCGATACACTCGCACGATTGACTATTCAATGGTCTCTCACTCCATCGGCGTTTTGGGGTTCGCAATATCGCGAATCCTAAATGCATAACTTTTTGGGACTTCTCACCGTGAAAACCTGAAACGACGTGCCACCTATCCACTTCTCAGATCCTGTGGCCCCCACACGGTTCTTTTGTCCGTCGGGATATCGCGTTTCATGATTTCACGATTCCCGTTGTAGTGATGTCGGGATATCTAACACCCAATCCCCGATATGAAATTCCACGCATAAATCCAACGGTCAGATCTTTCTCACATCATACGGTCTTTACAGATCCTGAGATTTCCTGAAGGAATCTCGTCCGTTCACCGGGACTTAGTCTCACGCTAATGTCTCGACAATATGGTTTGGATTTATCTTGACGAAAGTCCGATTTCTTGTCATCAGAACTTCTGAATCCCCGATCCTCGCAATGGGTAGTCTCGCAACACGTGGCCATCTCAAATTGGATGGTCCACGACTGTTCCGGGGTTTCCATCCTGGAAAGTCTCGATCCCTTGTTACCAGGACTCCCAATATCGCGATTCCCGATTTTCCGAAATGGAAAATATCGCGACGCGTGTCCTCCGTGTTTCAGACGATCTAGATCTATTTCGGAATTTCACCTTTAAACATTGAGATTTAACCTTAGGACATCTCCAGACAGATCATACGACTGACGAGTTTTTCGGCCGAGATATGACGGCTCAAACGGTTCCTAACCAATTCTGAATTTCGCATATCGCGATTTTCCCACATTCCTATGTATTTCAAAAAGGAATTTTAATTCCTACGCACATTTTCCAAATCCGACGGTCGCGAGAGCTCGCCTTCCCTCCCGAACAGATCCTAAGGTTCTAACACCATTGGTGTAGAGACCTGTCTCCCCATGGCCATAGACCACACCGACTGCAGTTTCACTGCACTGCTAAACCTCCTGAGCTCGTAAGCGTAGTCAAGCAACTACTTGACACTCTGGAACAACCCAAGGTCCGAAATTGGCCATTCTAGGCCCGATTTCTCTTCACATTCTCGGTCCAAAGACCGCTCCACTGGCCCATCTAGGCTCAGTGTCGAAACCTTGGCTCTGATACCAATTTGTAGTGTACCTTTTTGCTGACCAAGGATTTTAATGTGCAATATAACAATCTGTATACACTTATGTTGGATTTACATAACACATACGGTCCAGTATATACTCCACATGCATTTAACAATTAAACACATTCAACACAGAGTATTCATATGAATTACTACCATAATCAGAAAGCAATTAGATTTTCATATTAATTCATATACACAGCGAGAAACATGATACATATTATATGTACAACACAATCATGCAAAAATGTGATAAGAACATAGTTAGATACTTATCTTGTAACAGTGGTGAAATCCACCAACCAAGTGTAGGCCTTCCATGAACCTCCCAGCCTTAGACCACACTGCTCATCATCTCAACAGTGGATCACCCCCGAGCTGGGACTGAGCTCCACCCCAAGGCAAGGAATCCTAGGCTAGGCTGAGGTTACAGGGAAAACAACACAGAAATATCTGGAAAGTTTCTTCCCAAAGATGTCATCTTACGCCCACTACTACCAGACTCTCATTCCCCACATGTTTGTTCCGCCCGGGAGTATACACATTCACACGCATAGTCCATCGGTGCTAAGCTCCTCTCTAGGTCTTGGCAATAGGCTGGATCAGGAAGTCTTAGAGTCTGAAGCTGGTGCTGGACACTCTCTGGAAGAAACCACTTCCCAGCAAACTCTTTCACCTGGAAAGAATTGCTCACAAACCTGACAACCTGCCTCTTCCAACCACAGTCGCCTCCCTCACCCGAAGAGAGGTCATACACAAGCTCAGCCCAAGCTTACTCTGGCCAGTATGCCACGCGCAGTCCAACACTACGTGGCTGCAATAGCCAATTGGGAAAAACGAACACGCACTTCCCCAACGGGTTCCACAATCACGGGATCGTATCACAGTTTTTGTCTCGGAATGGTACGAGGGTAATCTTGCAGAGGTCAGACTGGTTCACCCTCAGACGGTCGGGTAGAATGGGGAAGCTCCCCTCCCATGGTTCATCTCGACTATTATATTTTACATGCACCAGGGTTGACACTTGTCATCCTGGAAAATGCATGCGTTCCCATAGCATACATCCCTTTTGCACATTTCCCTTGCCAGGAACTTAGAATAAAATAAAATACATATGTCTTTTGGGAAATAGTATTAAAATATTATTCCCAGGCTTAAGCCCCCTAGGCTCAACACTTAGCCCCTTTTCCCACCTTCCAGCCCCTAATCCCTTGCCCACTCTGTGGACGCTCAGTCCCCCTTCACTCATTCATCGTGGTCGGTCTRCACCTGGCGKTGTTTATATTTTATTAATCATTCTGCATACATACAAGTACATCAGCAGGCTCCTGGCCTTCAACACTTAGGCTCCATGGCCTAACAAACACATAAGCCTACCAGCTTATACAAAACATGGCTCACCAGCCTATAGAGATGTTTACAATTCATTTCATATATCATGACTTGCAACGGGCTTGGCCTTGGGGACACTACAGAAAGGATGGAAGACATGATTCACGAGACATTGAAAAGTGGAAGGTGTTACATAGGCCAGAGGGAATGACTAAGAACTCATAATGGCCCTCATGAGTTCAAAATTCAGTTTTGGGAATATCGACCTCTTTCATACATATATGGTGGTAGCCATAACATTGATAAAGTTTGGTAAAGTACTCAACACCACTCAATTCATCCACAAGGTCATCAATGGAAGGAATGGGGAATTTATCTTTGATGGTAATTTTGTTGAGGGCGCAAATATCAAGACATGTGTGCCATGTTCCTTATTTATTAAGTAACATAAATATAGGGGAATATTGAAGGATGGTTGTTGGCGCAGGGATATTTTGGGGATAAAATCCAATTTTGGAGCGTGTGCCATATATGGAGAAAAAACAACATGTCGAAGACCAAGGAAAAGCAGTGTGGCGCACATGCAGACAAACCTAGACATGTTAAGGTTAGGTCTTTTGATTTGAATGTAATGGGTATGATCCAATAGAGTAGTATAAATAAAGGCATAGGAGGTCTAGTAGAGGTTGTTCAATCAGCTAATGAGTTGGTTAATGAGATAGAGAGTGGGTTTTTGAGGGTTAGGTTGCAAGATGTGGACCCTGGTGTGGTCTAGTTCACCTCACGGATTGAACTTGTCATAGTTTTTTGTTGTAATCATGGAGAATGTAATGCACGCAACGTTGTCTTTGAAGAATGATGAATAAAAGAGAAGAAGAGAAAAATCTTTATGGACATATCCCCAAGGGGGGGTGAACCATGGTAACCATGTTGTTTTAATGTGCGTGAATGGTTATTTTACTGTTTATGCTATTTATCAGTTAAATAATGGATGTTTATCTTAGATTATTATAACATGCATGCATAGTTTCTTTGGTTAATGAATAATATATCGAAATGAATGAGTAATAAATATGATGCACAAGAAAAAGACACACTTCACATTCCCAATCCCTTCCCTGACTGCAGACATCTAAGTATTTCAGCCCCCCATAAGATATCTTGAGTGAGACTGCATTGTACACCCTGTGTATAGTGTTTCCTTCTGGTTTACCAAAAGGGCCGATAGTTTGAGGGTTTTATTGGAAACCTTTGAGATCAAAACTTGGGTCATCCCAAACATCCAAAAAATGGTTTCGTTGTCGGTTGGAACTGTGCAGGATATATTGGAAGGGATATGTTGAAGAACAACGCGAAGAATAAAAAGTAGAAGGGAATGTAAATGCCATGGAATCCCATGAAGGAAAATATTGAAAGATGGTTAAGGACAAAAGAACTTGAGTTTGCATAGAAAGACAACATAAACTCTAAATATACACTATGCAAATATCTCGACAAATATGTGTTTAGAAAATTGCATGAAGTATTTTTCTACGAATTTCTGCATCTATTACAGGAGTGGTTATTGAGGTTGAAGGGAAACCATCCTACGAATCATATAAGACAACTAGAGTGGCATCATGTGGAGATCACAAAGTTGCAACATGTCAATAATAAATTTATGCACGTAGTAGATTTTTGGCTAGACAATATTATTGCAGGGTTGATCATTGAATTTGTAGTTGATACTGCGAAGTCGTACATTGTTCCAAAATAGGATTTACTAAAGGGACCTAGAGGTAGTTACATAAGATAACTATATAATTCCATCAAGATTTTATTATCTGACAAATGTGTGATGACCATGGAATCAAACAACTAAACTTATTTGCATTCATGGGAGAAGGGGGGAAGCACTGCCATGCATTTGAGATATGGACAAGGATATGGATAAGGGGAAACATCAGGAGATGGACTTGATCATGATGGAGGAGGACCATATAAAGAAGACAATGAAAAAAGTTGGAACAACACGTAGCAGTATACCTTACCAGTATAAGATGAATAACAAAAAGAGGGCCATAGCTGACAGAGAGGGCTTGGAGAGTGATGAAGGAGAGGTAGATGATCTTTGAACTATGGAGAAGATTGAGGAAATCCTGCATGCAACATATTAAAGGAAAACAATAGGTCTAGGGTTAGGAACATAAGGCGAAACTCTAGGCCATATCACAATTAGTGTGGAACCTACAACCCCATGTGCGACTAATACACCTGAAGGAACACAAGCTTTTATAAAACCAATTTTTAGTCTAGGAGGTGCAGTAGCTCAGGGGACCAACAGTGGAAAATCAACTGGGGGTACAGTTTCAGGAAGTAGTAGTCAACTATCTACATCGCGTTAAAGAGATAGTTCAAGAAGTTTCAGAATGGCGGGAATAGATCCCACTATCAGATTACTAGAGTTTCATGATGAGGCGTTAGAGGACCCTAAGAAGAATTTTCTCATCTGTGAAAATATCTGGGAGGAAAAGCAGGTCACATACAAGGATACAAAATTAGCACAGTTCTCTATAACATTCAGATATCGTGCGCTAGAGTGGTACATGAGCCTTGATGTAAACAATCAACAAGGAGCACCAAAGACTGTCGCGGAGGTAAAAAATTTGTTGGTAAATGAATTTCAGAAGCCAATTTCACAATACCAGTATATGAATGAAATGATTGAGATCAGGAAGAAACTAGGTGAGTTTATCTGGGAGATTGATCAAAGGTTTAAACTTCTAAAGGTAAGTTGAAGTACTCTATTACTAGCATGCAACCTAGGTAGTTATTTGTGAACTCACTATTACCACACTTGACGTATCCTTTGAGACAACAAAAAATCCAAACTCAGGTAGAGGCTTTGCAAGCAACCCTATAGCTGGAAGAAAACCAGTATTAACAAACAGATCCATCGATAGAAGAGATGAAAGAGGATCTAGAGAATTTGACATTTTATTTGAACCATAATAAGGGGAAGGAGAAGAGAGAAGTTATATTGTGCACGTTATGCAGGACACAAGTAGCACAGTTCTCTATAACATTCAAAGATCGTGCGCTAGAGTGGAACATGAGCCTTGATGTAAACAATCAACAAGGAGCACCAAAGACTGTCGTGGAGGTAAAAAATTTGTTGGTAAATGAATTTCAGAAGCCAAGTTCACAATACCAGTATATGAATGAAATGATTGAGATCAAGAAGAAACTAGGTGAGTCTTTCTGGGAGATTTATCAAAGGTTTTAACTTCTAAAAGGTAAGTTGGATTACTCTATTAATAGCATGAAACCTAGGTAGTTATTTGTGAACTCACTATTACCACACTTGACGTATCCTTTGAGACAACAAAAGTTCCAAACTCAGGTAGAGTCTTTGCAAGCAAACCTATAGCTGGAAGAAAACCAGTATTAATAGACAGATCCATCGATAGAAGAGCTGAAAGAGGATCTAGAGAATTTGACATTTTATTTGAACCATAATAAGGGGAAGGAGAAGAGAGAAGTTATATTGTGCACGTTATGCAGGACAAAAGGACACCATAAGAATGAATGTACAACCTTTGCGCAGTACTTGGCAGCAGGGGTTCCAAACCCCTTGCTTATAGGAGGACCGTGGTATGAAATTTGTAAGACACAAGGGAATGATCCATATAATTTTCCCATGATGCATAAGTATAAGATAGTGCCACAAATTTCTTGTTACAATTTTTGTAAATCAGTTGGTCACAATGACAAGGACTGTAGAACGCTAGAATTTATGAGAGAGATAACTTCAAATACCTATAGTGTGAAAGCATAGATGATGACAGGGAAAGCCACACCATAGTTCAATAATGTGAAACCAAAATTCAATCCTTCCATGCCATAGTACAACAATGCACAACTGCAATACAATAACACATAGTTGTTATAACCCTAAATTGCACCACACATACAGACCTGGCATCAAGCCATCTTACTTACTATTTTTGCCAAGCCAATACATAACAACTCTTCTTAAAAAAAACAATGTTTGAAGATGTACATGCCCTGCACCACTACTTCCCACGTATGTACGCTAGATGCACCACTATTTCCCGCGTACGTATGCTATCTACGCCATTACAGCCCGCGTATACCCACAAAAGTTGCAAAAAATAAAAAGTTGCAAGGTATTCATTGAGATTACGGGCTATTGGGTAGTTTCCCAACCAATTGACCACCTATATCCCATCACCCAACCGATAACCATCTTTTTTTCATATAAAAAAAGGTGTTGGGGTCTCATTCTAGGGAGAAACACAGCAACAATGAAACTCTGCCCATTTTTCTTTCCCCCCTTGCCCCAAGAATTTGCAGCCACATTGTGAGTTTTGAGCCAAAATTCCCTATTCTTGCCTTTTTCCTCATCCATAAGCCTATGCCGATTCTCTAGAGAAAAGTGTGAGAGAAGAATGATACATGGAAGCATTTGGAGATTGGTGAAGAGGATCCCAAGATCGGCTTCGAGGAGCAGTCATCGTTCTCATTTTGTAAGTGACTTTGTGAAATTAATATACAGAAGTACTTTTTCCATCCTGCCATATGATGTGTTCAATATTCATGTTTGATTTACATTTTTGTTATGACATATAACCCACTAATTCATATATAGAATGCATGTTCGTAGTTTCCTTTTTGTCTTTTGGTGAATGCAGGTCAGCCTTGGGAGGATATTTGCAGTCGAGAAGTGATCGAACACATAAGGATCGACATCGGATGCAGATTTTAAGGTAAGACTACTGGATCCCTATACTTTGTACTTTATATGTGAATGTGGGGTGTTGTTAGGATAGTTGTTAAAAGTAGGATACTTTAGACGATTAGCTATGCCTGCACTTTAGAACCCTAGTGTAGTCCGTAGGGGGTTTTTCCCACTATAGCAAAATTGGCGACCATACTGGGGAGCCTCTAGGGTTTTTAGGGGATCTTTTTGGGTGTCTTAATTTGTTTAATTACCTCTTTGAGTTCTCTGTAAGTTATTGAGTCTTTAAGGGATTCCATTCTGCCATACCAGTACTCCCTTCCTTGTCAGCTTTGACGGTTGGTTTTCTTTTTTGAGAAGTTACAGAGGTGTACTTGGCCTGCAGTGGGTCTGCCCACGTACGTACGTGCCCTACCTTTGGACAACCCATGTACATACGCAGACTGCTTAAGTGTCAGTAGCGTGCCTTATGTCAGGAAGCCTTTTTCTCAAGAAGAGGCAGTCATCCTCTTCCTTGATTGAAGTCTAACTTCTCAAGGTTTTCTTGATTTAGTCCTGGTCTCTATAGTTAGATTCTTTGAGCCTAGGTTTGACGTTAGTTTCTTTATATTTTAATGATTGCTTGTGTTTTTGTTGAAAGGGTTTTTTTGATGAGTCAGTGAGTCTTTTATGTTTTAGACTTTGTGGTTCTTTCAGTGACTCCCTACGATCCGCAGTAGACATGAAGTTAGTTTCTTGGGTCTTGTCTTGTATTTAGTTTTCCCTTTTACTTGCTTTAGAAGAAAAGAAAAGAATTCATTTTCAAGTTTCTTATTTTGAAGCATATAAAAAAAGGGGGGGGGGGGATTTTAGTTTCTTGTTTGGTTAAGTAGTTAGGTTAGTTGTCTTTACTTGTCAGGAAGAAGAGTTCTTTATTAAGTTATTTACTGAATACTTAGGACTCTAAGTAGCTTGTAGTCGAGCGAAATTCAGTTTTGCATTTTTATTTTAAAAGATCTTAGAAAGAAAATTTAGTTAGAAAATTTGGTTAAAGAGTTTTCAATTTGCAAATCTTTGTTTGTTGAAGAAGAAGTAATTTTTTTTCCATCATTTGTTATTCTCTTTCATCTCTTTACAAACACCATCTTTTCCATTCCCTGTCCTTTGAATTAAGATAAACCACTTAAAATTAATGCTTAATTAAAATTAATCATACTTTCATGTTTGTAGGGTCCATCAACTAGAGTAAGATAGAGGCTTGATTTAGGTTGGAGAGGAAACTCTTCAAGGCTATAAAAAAAACATAGGAGTCTATGCTAGGGAGTGAAAAAAGTCCAGTAACGTGGAATTTATCCAGGACCCCCCTCTAATGCAGGGGTTAAACACAAGGTCACATGCAGAAAGGTAGCAGAGATAACCCCTCCAAATCCAAGCCAATCGTAGTGAAGGAATACATATAGAGGACTTATCTTGGGATTACTTTGATCTCATTTTCCACGAAGCTTCGTGGGTCTCGAATCTGTTCGAGGTCCTCAGTCGTCTTCCAGAACACTTGCTTTCAATACCCTCGATAGGTTTCAGGCTTGATACCCTACTCATTGTGGTCCACCCGACTGTCAACTGTACCCGCTTGGTAGTTGTTCACGAGTTGGCAACTTAGTTGCCTTGATTTTAGGGACTTACATAGGTGAATGCGGGGGTATACCATGGTACCTAGGGCAGACATCAGGCCACGCTTTGCAGAGTATACTTAGAGGATGCTTTCATGTTCGAGTTGCACTTGCACCGGTAAAATTCTCTAGTGTTGGTTGTTGTAACTGTTCTTCCAACTAGTAATAGTGGGTTGCTTGCTGCATCTCATAGGAAATTTTTTCTAGCGCGTGTTTAGTCTTCAATGTTAGAAAATAGTTATTGTGTCATTGATGTTATCACACAGTGGGAGATCAAGAGATCTGCCGGTCGTGAAGGATTTTGGGCCTTCCATTGGTTAACTTGGAGCTACCTCCGCCACCGCGAAGGTGAAGACTAGACCAACAAGGGTCTTTTGAGGTGATCAGGCCATAGAAAACTATACCCAAGCCATCTCTAAGAGGAGAACATTCGTTTCTGGAGGAACGAATTATTTCTAACCTTGGATCAGAATCTCTTGGTCTGTATAACTCTCTGATCACTGACTTGTCGGTGCCACTTTTGATATAGCTTGCCCCTCCAAGGCTAACGCATCAAAAGCATCAGATAATCCTGCAAGCAACCATGGAAGCAATTGTTGCTACTTCATTAAGGAGTCCTCATACTCCCTCTATGGCTGCCACAACTAGGGATGTTCCACCTCCTAACTCACCTTCGCAGGTCCGGGCCACTATGGTCTCGACCGCCTCTACCTCGGGCAGTGGTCCGATTCCGTCCATGGCGGAGATCACTGCACCATTTACGTAGAGTGCGACGGGCCCTCCATTTTCATGCGAGATGACCAACTTTGACATGAACTCAGTCCTCACATACTCCACCCTACAGACTTTGGGTTTGGGGGAAGGGAGCTCTAACGCTCCTCTGCAAGGGTCCATGGGGGGAACCTCAGCCCCGTATAACACTTTCCCTTACGGTGGGGGTCATATACCTCCATCGTCCCCCTCGCTTGGTGGTGTTTCTAAGCAGCCCACCTGGTCAAACATGAATCACAGCCCGTTCAGACCAAGTATTCAAGGACCTTCTTATAGTACCACACTGGTGGGTTCTTTGTCGTTCTCTTTGTTCGACATGTTTGGTAACAATGCATTATCGTCAGCTGTCATCTCGGTCGGGGGAAACCTTGGTTTTGGATCACAAAATCCTATGCAGGGTACTATTCCTGCACAGGGGGCACACACTTCTCAAGGACCTTGGAATCCGTGGTAGGGATTAGTTCCCTCGTCAGGGATGCCGACCGGGGGAAACCCCTTCCATGGTCAATGGAACCTCGGGCAAGGCTCAGTACCTATGCCCGTCGGATCGGTAGGGGGAAACCCTTTCTAGAACCTTTGGAACAAAACATCATGAGCAATCCATTCTCAACCCTCAACGTCTTATTACAGGAGTCAGTCGATGACTTCTCAACCAACACAGTATCTGAATGTTAGCCTAGGACATGGTTTTTACCAGAATGCGGGCCAACAACCTAAATTTTCTTGGTAACCTGATTCCAGCCAAATCCCAGGCTCTTATCCTCCTATACATACTCAACAACCTAAGCTACCATTTTTGGCAACTTTTCATTTGCCAGACTTGTCAAGATTATTGAATGACACAATCTATCATGATCCACGTTGGCCTACTATGCCGACCAAGTTTCCCTTAGAAATTCCAAAGTTTGAAGGCAACCCTAATGAATATCCAGGCAATCATGTGACCACATTTCACCTATGGTGCTCATCCAACTCTTTGAGGGACGACTCCATCCAGTTGCATCTATTTCAACGCACTCTTATCGGGAGTGCCGCGAAATGGTACATTGAGCTCGACCGCTCAATATACTCTACTTTTGGTGAATTGGCAATGGTTTTATTAAACCATTTTCAATTACCTATGAGATATGATGCCGAAACAGAACTGTGGGCCAATTTTGACCAAACAAAGGCTAACCATATCTCTGATCACATCCGAGAATGGTGACGCTAGAGGAGTTTGATAAAAGTACCAGTTCCACCAGCATTCCTGCTGGAGTTGTTCCTTAAGTCTTTGGTACCCCATATATCCAAGGACGTAGCAAAATCAGGGGTATTTTTAGATGAAGAGGCGATAATGAGAGTTCAACAACTAGAGTTGATTTACTCTCAGTCTGGTTTGATTTATGAAGTTTTTCCAGATGCGCCACAGTCTATTCTTGATAAGACCAGACACAAGTCTAGACCACATGCTAATGACATTGTTGGTTTAGCACAAGCAAAGACCACTGGTCCACTATCAAACCAATTTCAACAATTTTCGATACAATAGACAGTGACTAGCCCAATTCCTAGTTCGATTGCTCCCCTTGGTCGGACATCAGATGTACACAACATGAAATCAACGAACGCAAAGGCCAACCAGGAGGCTGAAGGGAAGAAAAAACAATAAAAGAAGGGTAAGGGGGATAAGAAACCGATCAATAATGTTGGTGGGGGAAACATAGAGAGAAAGAATTCAAAGTATCCATGCAAACTCTGCGGGAAAGAACACCCGACTCACCTATGCCCTCGACTCATGGAGGCCCAAAAGTTCTTGGCGTAGAAACAACCTACAGTTTTAACGAACCCATTTCCTCATGGGAAACATTTTACTCAAGCCTCTACGAATGCAGATGGGGGTGGTTAGGGACCCCCTTCATCATCTAGTAATCCCTCAACCTCGAATATTTATATGTTGAAAGGTGAAGCTCACATAGCTACTAGGGCACATGATTACAGAATGCCAAGTACTGTCGAAAAGGGTAAAGAAGCCGAAAACCCATCTGTTCCTCTCTAGATCGAGAGAACGATGGGTGAAACAATGACACGCATCCCGAAAGGGGTGTTCAAGAAGGCTTCACATAATCTAAACATGAGGGCTACCCAAAACTACTTTGTGGTGGAGGATTTGTCACAAACCCCTTGCACAATGTCTGCTTTGGAGGTCCTCTAGAGATGCCCTTCGCTGAGAAAGGCTCTGCTATCCGCCTTAGGATCCAATGAGATATGTAATCCAGGAACTATCACGCTTGATACAACCGAATTGAAGCCTCGTCTCCCATACCACATCGCATTTTAGATAGTAGTGGTTCACCCCACGAAATATTCTACACAAAATAATTTATGTACGGTGGTTGATGAGGGTGCCTTGACATGCGTGATGTTGTTGGCATGTTGGAAGGCCATTCACCAACCCATTCTATCTCCTTCACCTAATCTTCTTATGGCTTTCGACGGTCATTCTTTCAGACCACATGGAATCATTCCTTCTTTCTCCGTGCAACTAGGAGGGAAGACCATGTGCGTCGAAGTTGAAGTGGTCGATGTGCCTCTTGACTACAACCTCCTGTTAGGATGGATTTGGACATATGCCATGCATGTAGTGGTTGCCACATTTTTTTGGGTCTTGTTGTTTCCACATGAGGGCCGAATTGTGACCATTGATCAATTGTCCTTCTCTAAACCTGACCCTTCATCGGGGGCATCCAAGGTCCCGATGATTGATAACCCACAACCCAACATCATCAATGTAGGGGTTGGTTTGTGCCCACCTCTCATGGGTACTTTTGATTACCTGCCTCCTTCCGACGATGTCAAAATGATATCGGTTGTCCCTGACCAGCCTAAGGCTGAAATCTTTTCAGTGTTGTCGTTCCGCACGATTTACTTTAATGATCCGTGGATTCTTCCTTCCCCATCAGCCACGATGGAAGGGACAGGGTACCATGGAATTTCCATGCTTTTTTCCGTAGTAGAAGTTGTGTACTCTATAGTCCAGCAAGCTTCCGCCGACCTCGATCCAACTCCTACACATAAGTTAGATCCAGTTCTCGAGCCTACCTAGGCTCAAGGTTCCCTTGCCACTACCGATTCTTTAGACTTGGTCTTGCCCTCTGACGAGGTGATTTTAGAGGCATTGATTGGTCCGAATAGACCCTGGGATGATCTCCATCATATATCATATTTCCTCCCAGAGTTAGGAAGAACAGAGGTAGGATAATTTGTGTTGCCTATGACCGGAGATAGGTCTTGTCCTATCAATTCTCTGGCTATGCACATGGTTTATGATGAGGGTAATATGGAGACCATCACTAAAATGATACCTATCGATATATCTAGAACCCCTGGCATTGTGGAGAATATATTCATCGGAGTGAACTATTCCCCTGAGGAGATTCAGATATATACATATTTATTTTAGGAATTTTGGGACGTTTTTTCCTGGTCTTATGAGGAAATGCCAAGCATTGATCTAAGAATTGTCGAACATGAGATAACAACTTACCCTGACGCCAAGCCAGTCCGACAAAAGCTTCATCTGGTTAATCCTTGGAAAGCAACAACTATTAAGGCTGAAGTAGAGAAACTACTCAAAGTTGGTTTCATCTACCCCGTTCAATTGACTCAATGGGTGTCAAATATCGTTCCGGTCAACAAAAAGAAGGAAACGATTCATGTATGTATGAACTTCCGTGATTTGAACAAGGCCTATCCAAAGAATAATTTACCCACCCCATTCATTTACCAGATTGTCGATGAATGTGTAGGTTGTGAGGTATTTTCTTTCATGGATGGTTTCTCGGGATACAATCAGATATAGATTAAGCCCGAGGACCAGCATAAAACAACGTTTATCTATCCATGGGGTACATTTTCTTATCAGAAGTTTCCTTTTGGCATAAAGAATACTGGATCCACCTTTCAATGGACCATGTCTTTTTATTTCCATGACCTCAAACACCTATTTGAGGCTTATATTGATGATTTAGCATCACGATCTCGTAAGAGAGTTGATCATCCTACGCACCTTCAACTTATATTTGAGAGATGTCGCTACTATCGGATTCGCTTGAACCCAAACAAATGTAGTTTATGCATGACGTTGGGTCATCTATTAGGTTTCATAGTGTCGATAACAGGGATCATGGTCGATCCTCTAAAGGTTGAGGTGATACTTCAATTTCCTCCCCCGTGTACAGTCCCTCGGCTTCAGAGTTTACAGGGAAAATCCAATTTTATTCGACGTTTTATTGCAAACTATGTCGAGATAAATAAAGGGTTTATGTGTTTACTAAAAAGGGAGTTCCTTTTCATTGGGATGAAGCTGCTCAGTACTCTTTTGAAGCAATGAAATTCACCCTCACGTCTACCCCTCTACTTTGGCCACCAAATTATAATAAAGATTTATTATTGTATTTGGCCGTGGCAGAGTCGACCATCGGTATGGTATTGGTTCATGAGGACGATTCTCTTGAATAAAATGTCATTTATTACCTGATCCGAGGCCTAGTTGGACCAGAAATCAACTACTCCCATGTTGAAAAACTTGCGTTGGCAGCAGTACATGCTCTCCAATAGTTCTGTCACTATATCTTGTTTCACAAGACCACTTTCATTGCCATTGTGAATCCATTCCAATACGTGTTGAAATGACGTGTAATCGGCGGAAAGATCAGTATATGGATAGTTATCCTCCAAGAATTTGACGTGGATTTTGTGTCTGGGAAATCTAAAAAGTCGTTGGTCTTTGCAGAACTTATATCGAAACTTCCAGTTGAGTTAGGTGATGTTACGCCCGAAGAATCACTGATTAAAGGAGATCTTTTTCTGATTTCATCTTCAGACCCCTAGTATGGAGATATACTAGTCTATCTCCAAACTTTGAAGTGCCCCGCATCTGCTTCTCATGATGAGTGTCAACGTATACACCATCAGGAAAAAATTATCTCATACTCGAAGACACTTTGTATCGTCGAGGTGTAGATTGCATCCTTCGCCGATGCCTTACTCATGAATAAGAGGACCTTGTGCTTGACGACTGCCACACTGGATCATGTGGTGGTCATTTGTTTGGGGTGGAAACAACCCAAAATATTCTATGAGTCGGTTACTATTGGCCGACATTGATCAAAGATTGTGTAGAATCGGTCAAGAAGTGCCAGCCATGTCATATCTTCTCATGGAATATGAGGGCACATCCTGCTCCCATGTTTCCCTTCATAACAGATGCCCCCTTCATCAAGTGGGGGATTGATTATACTACATTACACCCCCTTCAGCTAGTGGGCATTGTTATATCATCGTAGCAATAGACTACTTCACTAAGTGGGTCGAAGCTATGCCAACATTTAAAGATGATGGAGAAACAACAACTCTCTTCTTGTTTAATCAGATAATAGCAAGGTTCGATGTCCCAAAGGAGATTGTCACTGACCATGGAAATCACTTTCAGAATAAAATGATGTTTGAGTTAACTTCAAAGCTAAGGTTGAGACAAGAACACTCATCACCTTATTACTCACAAGCGAATGGTCAGGTGGAAGCTGTGAATAAGTCGCTCAAGACCATTCTACAATGAACGATCAATTCAGCCAATTCAAATTGGCATTTGATGTTGTACTCAACATTGTGGTCCTACCGAACATATGTAAAGAATTCCACTGGTTTCTCACCTTTTCAAATCGTTTACGAGTTGGAAGCAGTCCTGCCTATAGAATGCCAGATCTCACCTCTTAAGTTGGCAGTACAATTATTGCTAGACACTTCACCGCTTGAGGAACGCTTATTATATCTCAAGTAGCTTGATGAGAAATGACGCGATGCAGCCTTGGCTAATGAGGCTCACAAGAAAAAATTCAAGTGTCAGTATGATCGGTCCATTCGTCCTCGTATTTTTTTTGAAGGCAACCTTGTCCTGGTCTATGACCAAGATAAGGATCCCCTAGGGGCAAGCAAGTTCAAACCCATGTGGTTCGAACTGTTCATCGTGAAGGAGGTATTAAAGAAGGGTTCTTATCGTCTGGTTGACTTTGAAAGGAAAGCTTTAGAGGAGACTAGAAATGGGATCTACCTCAAGAAGTACTACTCATAGGTGGGTCACCTTGGGTGACTTCTTGTATATATGTATAGTTCTTATAAATAATAGTTTTGGTATTTTTTTTTTATGGACATGTAATTTTTTATGTCATCTTTTTCACTATGGCAGATGTCAAGTGAATTATACGTGTTCGTTGGATTTGCAGACGGTGCTAGCCGACACACTCAGAGGCTTTCTTCTGCAGCTTGGGTGATCTTCACACCTCAAGGCCAGTTGTTATCTTCTAGAGGTATCTTTTTAGGTGATGCCACAAACAATGTCACCGAATATAGTGCAGTAATAGACTTGCTTCGTGATGCCTTGTCACATGGTATCTCTTACCTTTGGGTCTACTTAGACGCACAATTGGTTGTGTCCCAGTTAAATGGGGTTTACCGTGTTTATGATCCTACTCTACATCGACTATTCCTTAGGGTACATCTCTTAGAAAGTTGTTTTGATTACATTATGTATATCCATGTTCCTAGGATATTGAATCAAATGACAGGTACTCTAGATAATCAAGTATTAGATTGTCATATTGCACACATGTAATAAAAAGCACACACATACGCATGTAAATACACTTGTAAATAAATGTAACCCATAAGACAACACATATGTACATAT
>JZKD02S1846060.1:55177-74006 GCA_000966675.3 Picea glauca | reverse complement strand
AGTACTTGGTGGTTGTATTGCGTAGGCTGTCCGTGGCGGGCGGGTTGTAGTCTCCTCTTGTAGCTTAGTATTTTGTCTGTGTGTAATCCAGTGGAAGGAATCGAGTGCCGTATCAAGAGTCTCGGGCTGTTTAAAGGTACAGTTCCACTCTTACGACACATTTTGAGCCGTATCAGTAGTCTCGGGCTGTTTAAAGGCACAGTTCCACTATTGCGACTCTACTGTCGGATTCCTTCATTCTGTGACAGTACGGTGCCTAATCCCTGGTGTCTGTCTCTGCCTACAGCCATTAGTTGCCCGCCTCCCATTCGGGGGCGTTCGCTTCTTGTTGTCGCTATGATATGTCGGTTCGTCTTGATTGTGTTCGTCTTACTTGCGTCCTGTTGGTCCGAGTGCTGACGTAGAGTCGAGGGGGTTGTTTTCTTCTGCACACACGCACACACTTTAAAAAAAAAAAATTCATCGGTTGACTGAGTAGATGTCCTTAGCTAGGAGGGGTGTTACATCCTTCCCCCCAACACTGGCTTTTTGACTAGGCATTTCAGCGTAGAGTGATCCGTGAACATCTTAAAGTGTCCTCCTAACAAGTAGTGACGAAGCTTCTGCAACGCATACACCATGGCTAACCATTTTCTCTTGGTGGTGGTGTAGTTGATTTCAACTGTAGATAGTTTCCTGCTAGCAAAGGCTAATGGGTGGTCAATGTCTCCTAATCCTGGTTGTTCTAACACTGCTCCTAGTGCAATAGAAGATGCATCGACATTCACATGAAATTCCTTGGTCCAATCTGGAAAAAATAGAATAGACGCAGTAACCATTTTCTATTTCAATGTGTCGAAGCTCTGTTGGCATTCTTCTGTCTAGTGAAATTGGCAATATTTCTACAAAATCCTCTCCATAGGTGTTGCGATCTGTGCATATCCCTTAATGAACTTCTTGTAGTATCTGGTATGTCCCAGCGTAGTGCACATTTTTCTGACTGAAGTAGGAGGGGGTAGATCAACAATAATGCCAATCTTGGATGGATCTACCAATAACCCCTGCTTACACACAATATGGCCTAACAACACTCCAAAGGGTGAAAAGAAAATGAATTTCTTCAGGTTCAAGGCAATCTAACATTTCCTACACTTATCCAACATTAGTCTTAATCATTCAATATGATTTTTCAATAAGCTAAAAACAGTCCAATCATCAAAAGAGGCTTCCAAAAATTTATGTAAAAACTCCTTGAATGCTTCAACCACCACTCTAGAAAAGATGGTTGGTGCATTCTTCAATCCAAAAGGCATCACTTTGTATTGGTAGGATCCAAATTCTATTGCAAATGTGGTCTTATGGAGATCTTCCTTGTTAATCTCAATCTGATGGTATCTTGAAAATCCATCGGTGAAGGAGTAGACTTCTTGTCCTCCCATGTTATCTAACACTTCGTCAATAAATGGTGTAGGGAATGTATCATGTATACATGCATAATTTATCTTCCTGAGATCTACAAAGATTCTGATCTCTCATGTTTTCTTATCCTGAACCACCATAGGGCTAATCCACTCTAATTCTTCAACAAGTTCTATGATTCCTGCTTCTAGCATTCTATCTAATTCAATCTTCACTTTCTCCTTATATTTAGGTTTCAATATTTAGGGTCTTTGTTTAAATGGCCCTGCATCTAGTTTCAAGGGGATCTTCATCTCTCCCATGGGCCCTTTAATGACCTTCATATCAGTGAACTTGGTTGGAAACAATTCCTGATATCTATGCAGTAACTTTGTGATCTTATCAATAATGGAATCATCCTAGTAATCTCCAACATTATCAAGCTTAGGTGCTTGCTCTGTTCCAATATTAACTTTCTTGATATTGATTGGTTGTCCAATAAAAGGTAGTTCGACTCCTGGTCCTTCTATGTCTCTCTATCCTTTCATTTATGCATGTTCACACTCCTAGGATCATCGTCTTCATCGACATTGATATTGTAACATCCTTGCAATTTTTGAAGAGGTGCAGTCCATTCATCCTCTTCTTGATCCATGGGGAGGCTAGGTGCTTCCTCAAATACTTTTTGTCTTACACCCTATAAACCTTGATCTACCAAAGGGTGCTAACTTTCAAATAAAAATGTAGCTACAAAATTCTGAGTCATACCTCGCCAATCTGCGGTGGTGAGGCGCAGTTCTGCTTGAAGGTACCAGCTGATAGGAATTGTGTCTAGAGTATTGATGAATTTATACACCCACTTCTCTTGAGGAATTTTGCTCCAAGCCTCCTCACAACCTCACACATGGTCTTTCAGGCAACTTTGACCTGTGTACCTAACTTCGCATCCTTCGACTTGTTCTGAAAATAACGATGTGATCAAAGTGTGACATTGTATCCAGTTCGTGATGTTCTTTTTATGTGTTCCAAACCATCTTGCTAGAGTAGATTTCAAAACCTCGTCCAGTGCCAACAGTCTCTATTGTATTGGTATAGTTTCTTCAAATTCCAGTAAGAAAGTTTCTATGTGATTCAAACCATCAAATGTGGGTAAATTACTTACTGTTGTGCCGATCTAGAAAAATTCTTTGGTCAGTCTAGCACATCTTTGTGTAGATACTTCATACATTTTTTTCTGCCAGTTCTCCAGTGCTTCCTCTGAGTCCGATGAACATGATCTATCACTTCGCCAGCTTAAATTCCCATATATTGTAGGATTAATGTAATCTTGTTGTCTAGTTGTCAATTTATATATATTCTCTATATCATATGTGTTGTCTTCTTCCCTGATAGGTTTTGTGTATCTTCAAACTTCATCAAGATCCAGAGGTGCAATGACCCTAAGGCCATCACCTTCAAACGTCATTCTTGTTTTCTTCAAGTCAACAATAGTACAATTGTTGAAAGACCAATAAATTCCTAACAACATGGGATAAGGATAGTTATCATCGACTATCTCAATGACCTCGAAGTCCACAAATGTTCTTACCCCATCAATGTCCATAGGGACATGTTCCAGTCTTCCGAAGGGTCTCACAACCTGTTGATTGGCCATCCTAAGCCTGATGGGGGAATAGATCAACTTAGGTTTTCCCATTAGTGCCCAGGTTTGCTTCATCATGACATTGACCTCCGATCCTAAGTCGAGGACCACGTAATCTATATCATAATATTCTATCTGAGCATTCAGATCTAGTTCTGTATTTGTCCTTCTCTTTTTGGATACTTGATGTACTACTCTACTCAGTAAGGGATCTACCTTTCCTAGCTCATATTGTCTGATCAAGTTTTGTAGCTCTTGTACAATGCTCTCATGCTTTATCAAATTAATGCAAGTGCATAAGAATTCTATGAGCTTACTTACCTCTTTTCCTTCTTTGGGTGAAGTAGACTAATCAAATTCCAGAGGCATTCCACATTCTCTTACTTCTGGTCGAGCCTTTGATGAAGAAGCCTTATCTCTCCTGAATTATTTTCTTGCTTCCTCAAATGCCTGTTTCTCTTTCTTTGGATCAAACTCTTGTGTCTTCCCTGCAACTTTTCTGACTCCTGATTGTTCTGTAGTCTTCCCTGGAGTCACCCTGTCTTCTCCTATAGCAACGCCTCCTCTAGTGATAACATTGAATCTGGGATATTCTCCGCGAGTTTCTACTGTTCTTAGTTGTACTTCTTGGTGTCCTCCTCGTCGTTCCTGAATTTTGGATAACAACGTAGGGAAATATTCTATGACATGTTCAAATGAGTTGTAATAACTGCAAGTGGTACAAGGGTTTTGACAGTCCCTTGCCAAATGACCTGGTTGTGCACATTTGTAACAAAGTATCTGACCTTGACCTCGACCCATACCTCCTCCTCATCCTCTTCCTATGAATCCACTACGAGAGTTGAAGTTTCCTCTTCCAGGGGAATTATACTGTGTAGTGTTCTCTTATTGATGTACTTCACCTTGAATTTTGTAGATATCCATTTATCTTTCATGCGAGAGGTCGTAAGCTCTATAGTCCTTCTCATCATGACCCATTGATTTACAGAATGTGCAGTAGAGGTTCATAGGTGTCTAAACATACTTTTGCATGTAATAGAATTCTCCAGGGCAATGTCTATTTCTACATACCTCACACCAAGGTAGAGTAATTTGCTTCAAAGGGCTCAGGGCTCCTGAAGCCAAATATTCATGAAACATGGGACAATTCTCCTTATGATGACCTTCTGCTTTGCATCTGATACACCAGATGCTTTCTCTCTTATCTTTTCTCTTATCATTTTTCATATATTTGACCTACAGTGATAAGCTAGTTAGCTGACTCAAGATTTGACTCATACCTAAGCTAGATTCTGCCATAGGGGTCAATTCTAGTTTCATGGCGATCTCCAATGCCTTAGCCTGCGAAGCAATCTTCTACTGCATCAGAGGGACTCTGATGTGTGGTAGTAGGGAAGCAATGAACTATTCCTTGTTTTTCTCGTCTGGGATATGAAATCTCAAATGACCTGCCAAGGTCTTAAACCTCTGATCAAACTCCCAAATAGGTTCAACTACTTTCTTCTTGATTTCTTTCAACTCTGTGATGTACTGTGTATCCAAATTGGGTTTCTTGAATTCAACAATCAATGCAATCTTAATCTCGTTCAGCAGTTTCGGTTGGACAACTCCTTGGACAAACTTCATGTACCAGCTTAGTGCATGGTATCTTAGAGTAGTACTAAATTGAGCTCATTTAACAACTTCGTCGGTGACATTCTTAATACTCCATACGAATTCACATAGAAACCAGTGATGGTCAGGACCTTAAGATCGATCTCCTTTAAAGATGGGTAACCTCATCTCATCTACCATAGATCTTCCTAGGTTTCCTGACTGAGTGTGCACTGAACCACTTGTACCAGTTCTCTGAGTTCTTTGATAACTTAGGTTACTCTAGTTACTTAATGTTATTAAAACAATAGGAGGCATAATAATATTTACTTCAATAGTCTGCGTAGCGCCTGAAGTTTCTGACTCTTCTCGAGAAGGTTCTTCAATCTTCTCTTCTTCTTCCCTAGTGGACTCTGAATGTTCCTTGCTCAACAACTCTTCTTATTCTCCACTATAGAACCCTTCTTCCTGTGCTAGTTCATGATTCTTCTCAAACAAGTCCACCAAAGGAATTTCTCTGAAGATTCTCCCACTGCGCGTGTTTCCAACCTCTGTGTCACTATCACTGTCTGAATTCCTGAACATTATCTCTCAGTCCAACCCACTATTATATCTTCAAGATGTTTTTCTCATGCAGTGGCATCTTGATCTTCAGCTTCAGAAAATGTAGAAATTTTCCTCTCGGCCCCTTAAAGAAATATCTCTCTGTTTGGCTATATGAATCTACTCTATCAATAGAAAACTCGGTGATATACCCTCCAATGGTACTATCAAACCAGTGATCTACTGCTCTCGACACAGTTTTATCAACTCTCTTGACCTTCTTGATCAACGCCAACGTCCAAACCACAAGTGGTCTAGATCTGATCTCAAACTGGGTATCTGCTAATCTGGCCAGCCACTGATATAGCTCCTTATGAATCCTCCAAAGGAAATCTCATGTATATCAGTAAAGATATACCTTCCCAACCAATCTTCTGTGCTAATATTAGGGTTCTTATTCTGAGCTTCTATGAAGTCCTTCTCTTGTTCTTCTATCCACTTCTGAATCTCTATCCTTGATGGAAACCACCTTGACATTCCCTCAAGAAGATCCTAGTCCTGGAAACAGAACCATTTGCTATCATAGGGGTAGACCTAGGGTTCAGTTCTAACAGTGCACCAACAAGCCCTAACTACTGGTCCTTTCGGCAACACCTGTAGAGCAGATGAAATCTCACCCAAAGTAGATATAGGGGGTTGCAGGAAACATGTGTCTACAACCAGAGGAAATGCAAAGTGGATTCAGGGTAACACTCTCACACAGATCTAATGATTCTTTATCTTTCTTAAGCCTACCGTGAAAAATATATCCCAGATCTAACACAATATTGCATTAACAATATATCAGAGATCAGAAGAACACAACATCAATCACACACAACAACAAGATATACGTGGTTCACCCTCTCCCTAGGGCTACTTCCACATAACTGCACTTTATAATATATTGGATGAAAGCATGCAGTTCTATCTGCTCTCTTAGCTTGAATATCTCTCTCTTTCTCTCTCTTCTCCCCTCTTCCCTCCCTGTGCAACCATCTGCAGGGTTGATTTTCACACCCAGCTGAAGATCTTACAACACAGACTTCTCTCTTAGTAATAACAACCATCACTCATCATACATAATATCTCTCTATTTCTAATCCATCCTAGGTCCTCTTGACCTTTATTTATCCATTACAATAGCTCTCTGACATCCTTAGGCTAAAACCTAGGTGTCAAAACCCTAGATACCAAAACACTAGGTGTCTGAAACCCTAGGCCAACTTGACCCGCGTTTTCAGGGCTTTGCCAGCCTATCTTTCCTTTCTTCCCGTGAGGTTCTCCATAGCATCTACCAGTGGATTTTTCTGCTTGTCAAGTTGTCCACGATCCACCTTTGTTGTTCATCAGTCTTCCTCGATATCCTCATCCAACGACGTTCTCTCTCAGACTTTGCTCCATCTTTTCTACTTATTTAACAACTTCTGCCTGATCTCAGTTAACCTTCCTTCCACACAGTTCTCGTTTCACCTTTTCTTCTGTAATATTTGCTTTCTTCCATAACCAAGGGCCAATATATTGCATAGATGGTAGGATATCCTTGATCTCAGCCATGGGCATAGTACGGGTGAGTGCAGTCAAGTTCCGCTCCACTCATCTCAAAAATCTCTCAGCCTCTCCAGCTGGAGGTACCCCTACTGCTATTGTTGGTTTGGCAGTCACTGTTGGTAATGCCTTTGGTCGGGGACGATGCTTGCTCCATGCAAAATCAGCCGGACACACTGGTCCCACACATATACATAATAGATACAAAGTTGTCAAGTACTCTGGTATACATAAAAATGATATATATAAAAAGAAACTAAAAAATTAAAAACTTTTAAGAGCAAACATACCTAACTCTCCTCGCTCTACTCTAGGAGGTACAGGCATGTCAAGATCCCTAGAGAAGTTGATCCTGACATAGGGGTAGTCCTCTATAACTGGAATATGCCGAGACCACCAGTTGAAAAAAGTATCATCGAAGGCCTCAATGGTCCTCCCTCCCCCCTGTCGTGGTAGAAATGATGCCCATCTACACAGTGTTGTGAAGGAGGCCACATGCCCCCGTACTATCTCTCGTGGACTAAGAATAGGTACCCTCTCGAAGGATAAAGAGAACAAAATAGTTCTAAACCCAAAGTTATTGTTGTTCTGACCACGACACTTTATGAGTTGTCTCTTCATGCACTCTAGCATGGTTGTACTCCAATTGAACACTCGTGTATTTAAGCACTGTACTGCACAATGCATATGTGCCCAGGAGGCCTGGTGTAAAGCCATGGACCTAGTGATCTGCCCAATAAGTAAGGCTATCACTTTTAGTGATAGGTTGGTGATTTTTTGGATCGGTACCTGGGAACCCACTTTATTTTTTCTATCCTCGTAGTGTTTCCCGATCAACTCGAAAATGTTGTGAGGCCCGGGAGGAAAAGCACGAAGGTTGACTGGTTCCCCTCTCCTCGAGAGGCCAGTCAAAAAATAAATATCTTGAGTCGTTGGAGTCAATGACTATCCCTCGAGCATAAATGCCTCTACATCTGGGTGCCAGTAATCCACTAAGGCATTCAACATCCTGGGTTGTGCCCTCATGAGTGGACACCGAAACAATTTCCACAACTCGCATTGTTTTAATGTGGTGACAATAATAGGGTCTTCCTTGACCAG
Organism: Picea glauca; assembly: GCA_000966675.3. Taxonomy (NCBI): domain Eukaryota; kingdom Viridiplantae; phylum Streptophyta; class Pinopsida; order Pinales; family Pinaceae; genus Picea; species Picea glauca. Next base: position 66,163 of record JZKD02S1846060.1, on the reverse strand, counting down.
TATATCAATGTCCTCATGCTCCCTCTCTCTCCAATGGACATACATTCTGCAAAATGTCAAGTTCAAAAGGGAGTTAAATAATGTATTTTCACTTTTTTTTCATATGTTAGAGGGTGTACGTGGGTTGTACTGGGTACAGTCACGTATGTACACGGGTTGTACTGGGTACAGTCGCGTATGTACGCGGGAAGATTATTCTTTGTCGACGTGCATACGCGGGTTGTGCTTAGACATCCCGCGTACACGCAGGGCCGACCTTTTTAAAGGCGTGCGCCCCCCTCAAAAAACAAAAAGAAATGCAAAAATAAAGAATGGAAATGCAGGAGGAGCTAGTTTGTACTTACTTGGTCCAAGCGAAAGTTCGTTTTGTCCACTGAAGCTCCCAGAATCAACTTCTTTCACAAAGGGGTGTTTTTGGATTTTTGGTCAATTCTCAATTTGCAATGGTGATAATGAGCTTCCAGCTTCTATTTATAGACTTTTTTTGTCGTTTTTGTCATTTTTTGATCCCCGTTGTCGTTTTTTCTGGCTTGAAAATCACGCAACGTGGTTCTTAAGTTTCTCATTGGATGTTATGATACACTTTACTTTTGGTTCGATGAACGCTTTGGGATTTGGGGCACTTTTAAGGTCATTTGGTGAAAATTCGTTTTTCCAACTTTGTGCATTTAAGTTAGGATTCCACCTCCACTTGTTGCACCTCGTTGTCATTTTTGATTTACTATAGGATTGACCCCACAAAATTGCGACACATAATTGTCATTGTTGCTCTAGAAGTGTCGTAATTTAGTGGTAGATCCTACCCTCACATGGATGCCCTAGGTAGATCCTGGTTGCATTTTGGTGTCCATGTCGTCGCTAATGACTATAGGATCGAGAGTCCTTTTATTCTTTTCTTGATTATGAGTTTGAGTCTTCACATGTCTGATATATTATCACTCTTGGCCTCACCCTCGGGACTCCCAAAAAATGGGTCTTCTTTTAAGCCCTTTTCAGACCCTCTAAAAATGAAAATACTGTCGAGTGATCTTGTTTCCCTTCACGCTTGCCAAACTAAAATTTGAAGGCACATCTGTCTGGCGGTAGTTTACCCCTTTTTTGGTTCGGATTGTCAATTGTATGAACAAAGGTATGCTCTAGGAACTTTGGTTCGCTAGAAGAGTATTCTCAGGTATAAGTTTAACCCTTTTCCAGGCTAAGGAGACTAAATATAGAAAAAGGAAGTGAGTCCATAGTTAAGCTCTTTTCAGACTCCTTAAAATTGAAAACATTGCTGAGTGATATTGTCTTTGTCACACTCGTTAAAATGGTTTTGAATAAACGTATTTTCGGTGCTAATTTATCCCTTTTTCGAGTTGACCAGACTATGTTCGAAAAAGGTACCCCAATGGAGTCTTCTTTTGCGCTTTTTCAGACTCTCTAAAAATGAAAAACCACCGATCTTACCTTCTCTCAGCTCGCTTAAAATTACATTGAAGGCCGTTATAATTGTGTCTTATTAATCACATTTTCATTCTTGCATCTTTGGCCTAATGTCGACTCCATGTTGCTCTCAAATGAACCTTTGAACCATGCCTTATATGCAAGCCTTGTAGCACTTTGCCTTTGCATCTTGATACCTTGACCCATGGAGGAATTTTCCCGAGTGTCCTTTCCATGTACATGTCTCCTTGCTCTGAGAATTAGTGTGTTCCTTGCGCTTGGAACTAGTATGCTTGTGACACTCTTTCCTCCTTTGTAACGTAGCATTATTTTATTCTTTTTCAAGCTTTCAAAATATTGAAAAAGACAAAAAAATCAATTATACCCCAAAAAGAGGATGGGAAAAGTATTTTCTTTTTATGACATCACAATGAGTCACCCTAGGACAAAGCACATCCTTCCATTTTTTCGTCAATCTTCAGGATTTAATATGACCTTAGGAATATGTTCTCATAACATAGAGTTGTGTCCTCCTCCATTTGGTTATTCTTCCAAACATATGGAGAGTTTGCATTGCCTCCTGCATCGTGAACTTATGTCAATGCCATGATGCCTGAGTCTTATCATCGGTCATGCTATTGTCCAAGGGGAGTTTTTCCCAACTTTATTTGTCCTTTCTTCAATTTGTCTCTTGACCTCATACCCTACCATCCCTAAAGTCCAATCAAGTCCTTGTTCGAAATCAATGAAGTTCTATGTCTGATCATCGAGATCCTCTTGTTTGTTCCCCGATGAGTCGTCGAAGAGATCTGGGTAGTGAATTTGTACACTCACATTGCACTCCTACCCGATTTTTGAAGATCTTGAAGTTGTTTCTCAAGCTCTGAATACCTCATCTCCAACCATCAGGCGTCGTTGGCTTCTTGAAGATGGATACTATATATATTTGATTTTGAGATGTAGATCTATTGTGTATTGCTCACGGATACACTTTATATAGCTATATGACATGGATATGCAGTGTATTTGATTGGAATCCATGATTTATTTCATCCCATGCATGGGTATGCCCGCCTCGGTGAGACAATTGTTATTTTGCAGATGGAACCTCCCGAACTCTTGTCCATGGCTCACTCACTTCGTACGTTGGTAAAGATTTGTAATGTATTTCAGCCATCGGATTCCCTTCTAACCTCAAACATTAGGGGGCATCTGTTATAACCCTAAATTGCACCACACATGCAAACCTGCCATCAGGCCATCTTACTTACTATTTTTGCCAAGACAATACAGAACAACTCTTCTTAAAAACACAATTTTTGAAGATGTACACGCCCTGCACCACTACTGCCTGCATGTGTACACTAGTCACACCATTATTTCCCACATATGTATGCTAGTTGCGTCATTACAGCCCGCGTATACCCACAAAAGTTGCAAGGGATTCATTGAGATTACGGGCTATTGGGTAGTTTCCCTACCAATTGACCACCTATAGCCCATTACCCAACCAAATAACCATATTTTTGTCATATAAAAAGAGGTGTTGGGGTCTCATTCTAGGGAGAAACATAGAAACAGTGAAACTCTACCCATTTTTCTTTCCCCCCTTGCCCCAAGAATTTGCAGCCACATTGTGAGTTTTGAGCCAGAATTCCCTATTCTTGCATTTTTCCTCATCCATAATCCTATGCCCATTCTCTAGAGAGAAGTGTGAGAGAAGAAGGATACGTGGAAGTAGTTGGAGATTGGTGAAGAGGAGCCCAGGACCAGGTTCGAGGAGTAGTCGCCAATCACATTTTGTAAGTGACTTTGTGAGATTAATATAAAGAAGTACTTTTTCCATCCTTCCATATAATGTGTTCAATCTTTATGTATGATTTACATTTCTGTTATGACATCTAACCCACTAATTCATATATAGAATTCATGTTCATAGTTTCTTGTTTGTCTTTTAGTGAATGCAGGTCAGCCTTGGGAGGAGATTTGCAGTCGAGAAGCAACTGAATGCACATGGATCGACACTGGACGTAGAGTTTAAGGTAAGACTACCAAATCCCTATACTTTGTACTTTATACGTGAATGTGGGGTGCTTTCGGGATAGTTGTTAAAAGTAGGAGACTTTAGACGATTAGCTCTGCCTGTACTTTAGAACCCTAGTGTAGTCCATAGGGGGGTTTTCCCACTATAGAAAAGGTATAACTAGATACCCAGTAGAATGTACCGCGTGGAGATAGAGGTGGATTCAAAGGTGGAGGATGGGGAATAAGAGGATTTGGATGAGGAAGAGGGTCAACAGTCTACCGTAATTGTCAACAACTAGGACACTATGCAAGAGACTGTCCACTTCCGCTTGCAACATGTATGTATTTTCGCGCAATAGACCATGAGACAAAATACTGTCCGACATTATTGGGAAAAATACAAGAAAAATGGAACTAGAACAATCAGAAATTTACTCGATGAGGAGACAAGATGAGAGCCTATGCAACAAAACATGATCTATCTCAACACCAGTGGGTCAAGGAGAACACTGACCCACAAAATCATTTTGATGTGAAGAAAGAAAAAGAGATGTTTAAGGAGGCCAAGAAGGAGATTCTAAAGGAGAACATTGAGTCTACATCGACCGTGCAGTAAAATCAGGATCAACCAATGTATGAAATCCCACCTTCAATGGATCACACCAACAAAGGATAACCTTCAGAGAAAGTAAGTAACCCAAATACTTTTCTATAGTCATGTGTAAATTTATTGAATGATCCACCATCCATTAATGTCTTACAAAACTTGCTAGAGAGATGCAACATGAAAGTGGAAGGGAAGTTATAATAAAAGACAATTAATCATCTCCATAGAAGAAGAAGAACAAGTAGGTAATTCAGGTTAAATGCCAACATTGGGGATTTCAATATGGAGGATGTCATACTTGATTTAGGATCTGAAGTGAATGTATTACCTAAGAAGACATGGCAGTGTATGGAGGAACCCACATTAGGATATTCGTCTATCCAGTTGAAATTGGAAAATCAGCATAGAGTATTACCAATTGGAATACTAAAATGTGTGACAATAGACTTCGGATGGAGTGCACACTGTAGGAGATTTCGAATTTATAGAAAGAGTAAATGGAACAATACCCTACCCAATATTACTAGGATTGGACTAGCCATTTGATAACCAGTTTGTGATCAAACTGAAGACACAGAAAATGACCTTTGAATCAAGCGAGTACATAGTAATTTCACCATTGGACGCCTCAGAAGGAGAAGGGTTTGTAGAGGAGACATGTTTGGAATTGGAAGAAATAAATTAGCTATGTAGGACTACCGCGCAAGAAGAAGATTATGTCAACCCAACTGTAGATGGGGTACTTAGCTAGAGAAGCATTACGCCATGTGCCTTAGACTCATATACAAGTATGGAAAACTGGTAGCAGATACTACATGAAGTCTCCACAAGGAGGTGTGCAATAATAAAGTGCGAAGTAAGGTGAGGCAGTATAGAGGTAAGGGGACCTCCTACTTTTGATGGTTTGAACAACCTAGAAGAATTTTTGACAAAATATGAAGAATAAGTCTTGGAAAATCAGAGGTTGTTAGCCCTATATATTGCACTAAAGGAAACACCTGTAAGATGGTCGAGCGCACACAAGGAAACAATTCAATACTGGTATCAATGTAAAAGGTTACTACACATTATATTTGGTGCAGAACAGGGGAACAATACATTGTAGAAATATGATGGGTGAGGAAGACCAATCGAGCACATAGAGAAATGCATAACACAGTGGAGGCTAACACCACCAGAGGAATGACCTCATTACTTTATTCATACATTGGAGGGGATACCAAGGAACTGGTACATAGAACAAGAATTGTTCATAGGCACTATAGAATGGACAATGTTACAACATAATTTTGTGATGACTTTCTCATTTGAGCATGAGAACCCTATGATCAATTCAACCCTGAAGCTAATACATGGAATGATATTTTTATAGGAACCTGAGGTAGAAATTATAACAAAATAACAACAATAGAATAGACAAACAGTCAAGGACTTGTTCTCTTGTTATCGTATTGCAGAGGAAACACCATAAGAAGAAGATTCGAGAAACATCCAGATAAATGAGATTGAAGGAGAAAGAGAGGTATAAGGTCCATCATTGGAATCAAAGGCATTTGTTGCACCAATTAAGGTAAATAAAGTCAACATTGGGATAGAAGAAAACCCTAAAATGGAAAGTATTGGAGACTACTAGGATGAACAGACAATAGAGAGGATAACAGAATTACTGCACGAATACAATGACCCATTTACAACAACCTTTACAGAGATGAAATAAATAGCAGGTGAGCTAGGAGGGATGAAGATACCCCTAATACCAGATGCTATACCGATTAGATAAACACCTTACAGGATGAATCCAGTTTATAAGAAAAAAGTGAAACCAAAAATTGATAGAATGCTAGAAGATAGTATCATAGAGCCAGTAGAAAAATTTGAATGGATCAGTCCCATAGTGGTCTAGGAAAAAAAACAAGGGGGGATAAGAATTTGTGTAGATCTAAGGAAATTGAATGATTCTTTCTTACATGATATTTTCCCTGCCCCTTTTATAGTTGAGGTTTTAGAGAATGTGGGAGGCCAGGAAGTATACTCCTTCACAGATGGATTCTCAGGTTATAATCAAATTAAAATAGCTCCAGAGGATAGGCATAAGACTACATTTTCTATAGAATGGGGATCTTGTCAGTATACAGTTATGTCCTTTGGATTGAAGAATGCACCAACTATCTTTTCAAGGGTGGTATTAGCTTCTTTTAAGGATTTCATACATAAATGTTTAGAAGTATATTTGGATGACTGGACTATTTTTAGTGTATTGAAGGATCATGTATAAGTATTAAGACTAATGTTGGACAGGTGTAGGCAATTCCACATCTCATTGAACATCAAGAAATGTATCTTCAGTGCACCTTTTGGGATATTGTTAGGACATGTGGTATGCAGATAGGGTTTATGGGTTGACCCTGCTAAGATTGATGTAATTGTGAACTTACCACCACCAAAGTCAATGCGCCAGTTAAGAGCCACACTTGGACATACAGGGTACTACAAGAAGTTTATCAAGGGGTATGCACAGATTACCACGTCGATGGAAAATTTGTTGAAGAAGGACACTGAATTTCAGTGGAACGAGTATTACCAACATGGATTAGATACTTTGAAGGAGAAGATGGTGACAACACCTATTTTAGTGTTTCCAGATTGGGAAAAAACATTTCATGTGCATGTAGATGCGTCAATGATAAAAATTGGAGAAATTTTTGTGCAACCAGGAGCAGGTGACCTAGATCATACTATAGCCTTTGCAAGAAGGAAGTTATTAGAATCGGAGAAGAGTTACAACACAACATAAAGAGAAGGTCTAGCCATGGTATATGCACTGCAGAAATTCATACACTACTTATTGGGTAAGCACTTTAAAATGTTCACATATCATTTTTCTCTCATATATTTAGTCAACAAGATAGTCTTGGGGGGGTGAGGATCTATAGATGGATATTATTGTTTGAGGAGTTTGATTTTTAACTAATAGTTAAAACATGGAAACTGAATCCAGGACCAGATCACTTATCAAGGATAACCAATGGAGAATAACCTACTAACTTAGAATACAACTTCCCTGATGCACAATCATTTTCAATATAGATAGATGATGAATACTTTGATAATATCATTGAATTTTTTAGCACATGAGTTGCAACAAACAAGTTTAGTACCACGCAAAAGAAAAACATAGTAGTTAGAGATGCAGACTATCAATTGATTGCAGGTCATTTATACAAACTGGGAGAAGACATCATTTTCAAAAGGTGTGTGATGGAACATGAACAACCCATTGTTCCAGCAAAAGATCATGAAGGTATAATTGAAGGAAACTATGCAGGAAAGGCTACCACACATAAGGTATTTCACGTAGGATTATGGTGGCCAACAATTCATAAGGATGCAACATAATATTGTTAGAATTGTGACATATGTTAGAGAGTTGGAGAACCCAACAGGAGGGATGAGATGCCCCTAAGGCCCCAAGTAACTCTTCAAGTATTTTACAAGTGGGAAATAGATTTTGTAGGACCTATTAATCCACTTATAAGAAGGTTAGGAGCGAGATGCATCATTATTGTGATAGAGTATTTAACTATATGAGAAGAAGCAACATTAGTCAAGGATTGCAGTGTAGCGACAACAACACACTTCTTATTTGAGCAGGTGATTTCAAGATTCATATGTCCTATGATTTTGATGAGTGACCAAGCAACAAATTTTATTAATAGTACCATCGAGGGTATGACTAAGGAATTAAAATTCTATCACCAGAAGAGTACACCATATCATCCTCAGGAAAATGGGAAAATAGAAGCTTTCAACAAGATTTTGGAGAATGCCTTGACCAATATTTTTAATGTTAACAAAGATTATTGGGATTTAAAAATACTAGAAATATTATGGGTATACAGGACTACATGCAAGAAGTTGATAGGACAAACATCCTTCAGATTGGTGTATGAACAAGAAGCAATGGTGCGATTAGATTTTTCGGTACCTAGTATGCACGTTGCACCAATCACAAATATGATAGAAAGAGGCATAGTACAAGAAATCTTAACTCAACTTATGGAACTTGAAGAAGACAAAATTCTGGCAGGATTCTACCAAGAGGTGCAGAAAGCAAGGGACAAATATTGGCATGAAAAACACATAAAGAAGAAGATATTTAAGGAGGAAGATCTAGTTCTCCTCTATGACAGAAAATATTTGCAACATCCAGATAATTTTAGAATGCATTGGCTAGGGCCATATGAAGTGAAGTATTTCACAGATGGAGGATCAATGAAGCTAAAGGACTTTATAGGAAAATAAATGTAGGGTCTGGTGAATGGTAGTTGACTGAAACTGTATACAGAGAGTCGACCTACTAACTCTTAGTAGTTGAAGTGCAGTGAGGAAGCCTTGCATATAGTGTAATATAGTAGAAGTTAGGAAAGAAAAAGTAAAAAAGACATAAAAAGTAGAAAAGAAGAAAAATACAAAAAGAGGAGGAAGATGGTTGAATGGTAGAAAATTGGAAAAAAATATCACGCAACAGATAGAGAAAATAGTGCGACAAGAAGTAAAGTTATTGTATGATGAATAACAGTGACAACATAAAAACACAGTGTGTTGAGGAAGAATAAAAACATAAATTTGCAATGCGCTGGAAAAGGGACAACGATTGAAAAAAAAAACAGTCACCGGAAAAATAAGGCGGGAACTGAGCATTTATGAAATTTAAGGAAATGTGCTGAAGAATCTTTAGAAAATTTATGGTAGTAAAGGAAGCATCTCTAAGAATATTTATGGAATTTATGAGAGAACTTACATAACTGGAAAGTGTGCCACACAACCCTCATTGTGAATTTGAGCATACATAGAGCTAAGGAGCGCAGCGACGAGCGAAAAATAGGTGATTCTGAAGACAGTAACATGAATATTTCAATATTAGTGGGAATATTTACGCAGGATGGCACCACCAAAAATCAGATCATCGAGATAAGAGGAAATAAAAACATCAAGCATTACTAGGTCACCGCAGGAACTCATATGGGAAGAATAGGTTCATTGACAACTGGAAGGAGTGGTCGATGTCTATGCCATTCCTTCACCATAGGATGAACTAGTGAGCACAACAATGGTGGATGAGGAGGAGAAAGCTCCTGTAACAATAAGGATGGAGATTTATCCACTAAGCAGTGCGGGGGAACAAAACCCTTTTATGTTAGAGACCCAGAGGAAACAACACAGGGTAGGAGTATCCCACTAGACTAATCGTGCCGATAGTGAGAGAACATAATATTATGGTCCAAGGTCACAACTAATGGTAGGGTCCGTGCAACAAGAAGAGGTACAAATTGAGGATATAACAAGATAGATGGAATCTGGTGTGGAAGAAGGGGAAGAAGAGGTTGGTCCATCTAGCCCGCTAGAAAAGAGAAAAGGGAAACGACTCATTTAGAGATCCCTGCACAAGCAGCCCAAGGTATCCATAGTATTACCACGCATTCCAGAGGGGTGCATACCATTGTAGGATTGTTGGGATGCGTAGACAAACTACGGTATGGTGAACATGATGTGTCTGACACTGGAAAATTCCTATAATTCACGCAATAGGTTTACATGGAAATCCTGGGTACAGGTCCATTAGGAGATCTGTTGTTGCAGCCAAATAAATGGATAGAAGGATTGTTCAACACAAGGATAATAATTTTTCTCGAGATTTCCCACTTTGGTAGGGGAAAGATGTCAACAACTACGTCAAGAAGTTACTTGCAATTCTTCATGGGGGGTTTTTGTGGATGGACAGGCCAGTGTCCATCGATGTGGATTTGATTGAATTTATCACAAAACTTCCATCATATGGTGATAATCCCATGTAGTACATGGATGATAAAAAAAAGGAGAAGGTACTCGCAGAGGAAATGGAAAATACCTATGGGACAAGATTAAATAGATTTAGTTACAAGTTTATCGTGAACATTATTCTTATTATAAAATGGTCATATCAAATCGATCAAGTGCAAAAACATGAATGCATTATAACCTCCTAAACAACTGTAATTTGATATATATATATATACTTTTTGGCTCTATTCTTGACCCCATGAGGGTGAGGAAATCTAGAATAAAATATATTATGGTTTACTCTATATTTTTCTATGTTTTACTTTTTATTTCCCATCCCCATTTTTATGGATAATATGGGTTAGGTTAGTTTTATTCTATATTTCTCCATATTTTACTTTAAGTTTCTCTCAACCCCACCCTCATGGATAATCATTTTTATGGATAATTTGGGTCAGTTTATGTTTTATTCTATATTTCTCCATCTTTTACTTTAAATTTCCCTCAACCCCACTCTCATGGATAATGTGGATCACTTTGAAGGTTTTTGCGTGTAAAAGGAAATTGAGATCAAACCATTTTCATGGACAATGTGGGTCTGGTTAAGTTTTACTCTATATTTTTCCATGTTTTACTTTAAATTCCCCCCAACCCCACCCTCATGGACAATGTGGATTGGATCAGGTTGAAGGGTTTTAGGTGTAAAAGGAAATTGAGATGAAAATGAGGTTGTTCATTAGGAATTCAATTCCATTTCTTATTATCGTTCTTTTATGGTGTTTTCCTTTTATGAACTATTTCACCAATGAACTATGCATTAGTAGGAGAATGAGATGGTTGGGGTCATTGGATATCTGAAAGAACAATTTCCAACCAAGTGTAATGGCAGGTGGAAGAAAGGTAGGGTCCCAAAAATCAGAGTTGTTCAAAATAGTAGATCGATTTTTGGATGTAGATTAAGTAGTTTTAGGTTGAAGATATCTAGGTTGATGGTATTTGTTGGATTACTGAGAGGGGGGGTGAATCAGTAATAGATCAATTTAATCCTTTTTAACCATATAATCCAAGTGTTATATCAATGAAGCATTATCATCCAATAACTGTAGAGTAAA
>JZKD02S1846060.1:32565-54669 GCA_000966675.3 Picea glauca | reverse complement strand
CCACTTCTAATTTCTCCATTAAATTTATTATTGAAATAATTTATTTTGTATTCAATTTGAATTATAATACACTCATTACTTCACTTTATTATTTACCTTTTAAAATCTCTTAAACTACTTTGACGACTTTGACCTTTTGGGGCTCTAGATGACATATGAGGGTCCTCCAACTTCGTAAGGCCATAACTCTCAAACCGTGAGGAGTTATGTGTTGTTCCACATACCACCAGAAATGGAATGAAATGTACTATCCATATAGAATATTATTATCTTAAAATATATCATAACTAATATCGTTATCCATCAAACAAACTTGGGTCCATTACCCAAACCTAGGGTCTCTAACTTCTCATGGCCATAACTCTCTAACCGTGAGGAGTTATGTGATGTTACACATACCACCATAAATGGAATGACAAGAATTATCCATATAGGATAGTTTACCTAACAAATCCATTTCCCTTCATCTTATTATTCCACAATTAAGCATGGGTTCTCTTACTCCACAAAGCATCTTCCCGTGAGGGCTTTCACCACAAGGGGACCACTTTGGAGTTCATCCATATTTACTTCTTATCAACCATGAAAAGACAATGATGAGTCACATTTAAATCAAACAATATTGGGTCCATTACCCAAACCTTTGTGCTTTGGGGATTTCTTCAAGGGTTGACATCAATGACAACCAACCTTAATCAACAGTATCGACGAGGTAAAGTCAAGTTAAAATAATGTTGAGGTTGTTCATGAGGAATCTAATTCCAATTCTTATCATTGTTCCTCCACAGTGCTTGGATTTGAAGAACCCACATGTGGAACTTTTCATCTTAGTGTAATAGGAGGTGGAAGCAAGGGATGATCAAAACCATTGGAATCATTATAGCTCGATCAAGTGTAGATAAGGTGGATCAAGTTTGAATAATTTTAGGTTGATGTTTCTCAAGAGGTAAAAGTAAGTTAATATTGGACTAAATCTAGTCATTAGGGATCCAATGCTGATTATGATTACCATGACTCCATGATCTTGTAAGGTACCAGATGTATTATGTAGAGAAGAAACATAATTGATATAAAAATTATCAATGGAAAGAGAAAAAAATAGAGAATAATGACACAATTGATTCCATAAATGATATCTTTATTATATATAAAGTCAAATATACTTTCCTTTTCGAGGGGGTAACCTCCAGCAGAGCAGATCTCAAATATAAAATGATTCTCAAGAAAAAACAGTTCCATGCTTTCTACTCCTATTTATATTATTTCAATCTTCTAGAGAACATTCTAGAGGAAGATATTTCTAGAAGCAAAACCTTCTATTAAGTCTTCTTACATTATGCATGTTCACATTATTACATAGGCCTTATTTACTAATGTCAACCTTTATTACATAAAAAACATATTATTATATCTACTTGAGGAGTTAGGACCCTAACATGTCTTCCCCCTTTAAAAAACAACCTTGTCTTCAAGGCTTGATATGAGGAAATTGTTACAGGATGGCATTCGTCTCCCATGTGACATCCTCTGGTGGTGTAACCTTCCACTGAACTAACACGTCCTTGATTGTGCACTGATAGAGATGACTCTTGCTATGGTCCAAGACTACTTGGGGCTACAACCAAATAGAGCCTTCTTCATCCAATTCATGGAGACTAGTTTGAGTTTGACACTTGGTTCCAATCACTTTCTTCAAGAAAGAAACATGAAAAATAGGATGGAGCTTAGAGTGAATAGGGAGAGATAACTTGTAGGCCACAGGGCCCACACACTTGAGAATGGTATATGGGCCATAAAAATTGGGAACAAGTTTATGAAAATGATCATATTTGAGTGATGTTTTCTTATAAAGTTGCATACAAAGAAATACCTGGTCTCCTTAAGAAAATTGGCATTCTGAATGACCTTGTTAATATTGTTTCTTCATGCAATTCTGATCCATGAAAAAATTCTCTTTGAGGGTACACTATCAAATTCTTGGACCTTGGAGACATTAAGCAAGTAGGAGAAAACAAAAGGTGACTTTTGACTATATACTTATTCAAATGGAGACATGCGAGTGGCACCATGGTAAGATGTGATGTACCACCATTTAGCAAGTGGTAACCACTAAGCCCATTGAGTTTGTCTGTTAGATGTGAAACACCTCAAATATGTTTCAAATCACTTGTTGACAACTTCGGTTTGACCATTAGTCAGGGGATGATAGGTGGAGATCATATGCAATTGGGTTCCTCATAACTTGAAAAATTCTTTCCAAAAGTTGCTAGTGAAAGATGGATCACAGTCGAAGACAATAGAGTGGGGCATGCCATGCACTTTTAAGATACTATCCATGAAAATTTGAGCCATTGTGGATGTTGTGAATGGGTGTTGGAGGGCACAAAAATGATCATATTTGGAAAGGTGATATACTACAACCATGATTATGGATTTGTTTCCAAATTTGAGTAAGCTGGTGATGAATTCCTTAGAAATAGGATGTCCCATTTCATGCCTTCCCAAAAGAAAATATTGTTTCATCCTTTTATATGTTTTGTGAAAACATGAATGCCCTGTTGTTGATGAAGCATGAAGTTTGGATATCATAATGGATTTAAGGTGGGACTATTTTCTTAAATACATGAAAACTTTGTAGTGAATCTCCTTATTATGCCAAGAGTATTCCGAAGATGCATGAGGATCTTGTTGCAATTGCTGGATTAGGTGAGACAATTTGACATATTGGAACCATCCTTGGTGAGCAACCTTTAATCAATCTCATACAAGGAAGGAGAGTGAGAAGACATTTCCTTTAATCTTCATATTTCCTTAAAAGGGCATCAACAACCAAACTTTATTTTCCTTTCTTGTAAATGATCTCATAATCATAACCAAACATTTTGGTCAACAACATGTATTGCTCCAAGGATGAAATTCATTGTTCCAAGAAATATTTCAGGATGTGATCATTCGTTTTAATTTTGAAGTAGTGCCCAAGCATGTAAGGATGCTAGAGATCCACTAGATGTAGAATAGCCAACATTTCCTTTTCATAGGTGGATTTTCCCAAGTGTCACTCAGATAGTTGTTTTCTAGTGAAAGCCAAAGGTGTGCCATATTGCATGAGAATTGTCTCAATTCCTTTCCCAGAAGCATCACATTCTAGAACAAAAGTCTTGGTGAAGTCGGGCAATGCTAGAACAAGAGTCATGCACATAGCCTCTTTCGAGTCTTGGAAGGATTGGTCATCTGCAAGAGTCCAATTGAAAGAATTCATTTTAAGGATAATGGTGAGGGGAGATGCAATTTTTCCATAATTCTAAACAAACATGCAATAATATCTCGTAAACCGAGGAAACCGAGCAAACTTTTAACTGTTTCAGGGTGAAGCAAATCCTTCATAGCTTCTATTTTCTAAGGATCCTCACATACACCATCCTTGCCAAAAATATGACCCGGGTACTCTACTTCAAAAGCTCCAAAAGAACATTTAAACTATTTGAGAAAGAGTTTTTGCTAAGATAGTAAGTGTAAGACTTGATCCACATGGGCCATATAGGATTGCCAAGTTTTACTATAGATGAGGATATCATCAAAGAAAAATAAGACAAAATGATGGAGGAAAGGATGGAATACATGATTCACGAGACAATGAAAAGTCGAAGGTGTTACACAGGCCGGAGGGCATGACTAAGAACTCACAATGGCCCTCATGAGTTGAAAAGTCACTTTTGGGAATATCAACCTATTTCATACATATATGGCGGTAGCCAGAACATTGATAGAATTTGGTAAAGTATTGAGCACCACTCAATTCATACAAAAGGTCATCAATGAAAGGAATGGGGAATTTATCTTTGATAGTAATTTTGTTGAGGGAACAAAAATCAGGACACGTGTCCCATGTTCCTTATTCCTTGAGTACCGTAACTATAGGGGAATATTAAAGGATGGTTGTTGGTGTAGTCCTATTTCGGGGAAAAAAGCCAATTTTGGAGCACACGCCATATATGGAGGAAAAACAACATATCAAAGACCAATGAAAAGCAATGTGGCACACATGCATACAAACCTAGCCATGTTAGGGTTATGGTTTTTGATATGAATGTAATGGCTACGAGCCAATAGAGTAATATAAGTAAAGGCCTAGGAGGTCTAGTAGAGGTTGGTTAATTAGCTAGCGAGTTGGTTAATGAGCTAGAGAGTGGGTTTTTGGGGGTTAGATCATAGGCTATGGAGCCTGGTGTGGTCTAGTCTTCCTCACAGATTGAACTTGTCATAGTTTTTGGTTGTAATGATGGAGAATGTAATGCATGCAACGTTGTCTTTGAATAATGATGAATAAAAGAGTAGAAGAGCCAAATCTTTGTGGACGTTGCCCCAAGGGGGGGTGAACCACCGTAACCATGTTTTGTTAATGTGTGTGAATGATTATTTTACTATTTATGCTATTTATTAGTTAAAAAATGGATGTTTAGATTGGATTATTAAATCATGCATGCATAGTTTCCTTGATGAATGAATAATATATCTAGATGAATGAGTAGTAAATATGATTCATAAGAAAAAGACACACTTCACAATCCCAATCCCTTCCTTGACTACAAACATCTGAGTCTTGCAGTCCCCCATAGACTATCTTGGGTGAGACTGTGATGTTCACCTTGTGCACAGTGTTTCCTTCTGGTTTACCAGGAGGGCCGATAGTTTGAGGGTTTTGTTGGAAACCTTTGAGATCATAACTTGGGTTAGCCCAAACAACCAAAAAATGGTTATGTTTCCATTTGGAACTGCTCTAGACTGGAATGGATTTGTTGAAGAACAACGCGAACAATGAAAAAGCAGAAGGGAATGTATAGACTATGGAATCCCACGAAGGAAGAGATTGAAATATGGTTAAGGAAAAAGGAACTCGAGTTTGTGAATAAGGACAACAAAAACACTAAATATGCACTGCACAAATAATCTCAACAGATATGTGTTTAGAAAATTGCATGAAGTATTTTTTGTGAATTTCGATTTCTATTATAGGAGTGGTTATTGAGGTTGAAGGAAAACCATCCTATGAATAGGATAAGAAAAATAGAGTGGCATCACGTGTATATCGCAAAGTTGCATCAAGTCAATAACAAATTTACGCGCACAATAGATTTTTCGTTAGACAATATTATTGTAGGGTTTATCACTGAATTTGCAGTTGATACTATGAAGTCATACACTTCTCTAGAGCAGGATTTTATGAAGGGACCTAGAGGTAGATACATAATATCACTATATACTTCCATCAATATTTTATTATATGACAAATGCACGATGACCATGGAATCAAACAATTAAACTTCTCTCCATGCATGGGGGAAGGGTTGAAGCATTGACAAGAGTATGAGATATGGACAAGGATATGGATAAGGGGAAGCAGAAGGAGGAAATGAACCTGATCATGATGGAGCAGGACCAGATAAAGAAAATAATGAAAAAAGTTGGAATGATGTGCAGTAGTAGACCTTACCGGTATAATATGAAAAACAAAAAGAGGGCCATAACTGACAGAGAGGGCTTGTAGAGCGATGAAGAAGAGGTAGAGGATGTCTGGGTTGTGGGTAATATTGAGGAAATCCTATGTGAAACATATGAAATGAAACAAATAGGTCTAGGGTTAGGAATAGAATGCTTAACTCCAGCCCAGATCATAGTTAGTGTGGAACTTACAACCCCATGTGCAACTAATACACATGAACACAAGATTTTAGAAAATCATTTTTTAGTCGAAGAGGTGCAGCAAGTCAGGGGACCAATAGTGGAAAATCAACTGGGGCTACAAGTTCAGGAAGTAGCAGTCAACTATCTACACCGCACGTAAGTGATAGTTCAACAAGTTTCAAAATGGTGGGAGTAGATCCCACTATCATATTACTAGAGTTTTGTGGTGAGGTATCAAAGGACTTTGCGAAGCATTTATTCATCTGTGAAAATATCTGGGAGGAAAATTAGGTCATGGGTGAGGATACAAAAGTAGCACAGTTGGCTATAACATTCAGAGACCGCACGCTATACTAGTACATGAGCCTTGATGTAAACAGTCAACAAGGAGCACCAAATACTATCACAGAGGTAAGCAAACTGTTGGTAAATGAATTTCAAAATCCAAGTTCACAAGACCAGTATATGAAAAAAATGATTGAGATCGGGAAGAAACCAAGTAATTCTTTCTGGGAGATTGATCAAAGGTTCAAACTTCTAAAAGGTAAGTTGAAGTACTCTATTAGTAACATGCAATATAGGCAGTTATCTATGAAATCGCTATTACCACACTTGAAGTATCCTTTGAGACAACATAAGTTCCAAACTCAGGAAGAGGCTTTGCAAGCAACTCTACAGCTGGAAGAAAACCAGTATCAAAAGATAGATCCAATGATAAAAGAGTTGAAAGAGGATCTGAAGAACCTAGGATTTTAGTAGAACTGGAATAAGGGGAAGGAGAAGGGAGAAGTTGTCTGGTGCATGTTATGCAGGATAAAATGACACAATAAGAATGAATGTCCAACATTTGTGCAGTACTTGTAAGTAGGGGTGAAAACCCCTTTCCTACAGGAGGACCGTGGTGTGAAATTTGTAAGACACATGAGCATGATCCATATCATTGTTCCATGATGCAGAAGTATAAGAAAATTCCACAAACTCCTTACTAATTTTTTTGTAAATGAGTGGGTCACGATGACAAGGACTGTAGAATGTTGGAATTGATGAGAGAGAGAACTTCAAAAACCTATAGGGTGAAAGCAAAGATGATGACAAGGAAAGATGCACCATAGTTCAATAATGTGAAACCAAAATTCAATCCCGCGTAGCCATAGTACAACAATGCACAACCATAGTACACTAATGCATAGGATAACCAGATACCCCAGTATAATGCACAGGGTGGAGATATAGGTGGATTCATAGGTGCAGGATGCGTTAGAGGAGGATTTGGATGAGGAAGAGGGCCTAGAGTCTTCCATAATTGTAAAAACCCAGGACATTATGCAAGATATTGTCCACTTCCACATGTGACATGTATGTATTGTCGCACAATAGACCATGAGACAAAATATTGTTAGACATTATTGGGAAATATACAGGAAAAATGGAACCAGAACAATAAAAAAGTACAGTGGATTTCTATAGAATCCAGGAATGATGGGAAGAACATCAACATAGTTACTCGAGGAGGAGCCAAGACAGGAGATGATGCAACAAAACATGATCCAACTCAACACCAGTGGGTCAAGAAGAACACTAAGCCACATAAGAATTTTGACATGCAAAAAGAAAAAGAGATGTTTAAGGAGGCCAAATATGAGATTCTAAAGGATAACATTGAGTCTACATTATCTGCATAGAAAAATCAGGATCGACCAATGTACAAGATGTCACCTTCAATGGATCACACAAAAAAAAGACAACCTTCAGAGAAACTAAGTAAAATAAAGACTTTTCTACAGTCATGTGTAAATTTATTGAATGACCCACCATCCATTAAGGTCTTATAGAACTTGCTAGAGAGATGCAACATGGAAGTACAAGGGAATTTAGAACAGAAGATAGTTAACCATATCCATATGAGAAAAAGAACAAGTAGGGAATTCAAGTTAAATGCCAACATTGGGGATCTCAATATGGGGGATGTCATACTTGATTTAGGCTCTAAAGTGAATGTCTTACCTAAGAAGACATGGTAATGTATGGGGGAACCCACTTTAGGATATTCATTTGTTTAGTTGAAATTGGCAAATCAACATAAAATATTACCGTTTGGAAGACTAAAAGGTGTGGCAATAGACTTGGATGGAGTGTGCACCGTAGAATATTTCCATGTTACAAAAATAGTAGATGGCACAACTTCCTAACCCAAACATTACTAGGATTGGACTGGGAATTTGAAAACCAGGCTGTGATTAACCGAAAGACACAAAAAATGACCTTTGAATAATGTGAGTACAGAGTAATTGCACTATTGGACCCCTTAGAAGGAGAAATGTTTGTAGATGAAACATGTTTGTATTTGGAAGAAATAAATCAACTATATAGGACTACCGCACGAGAAGAAGATTATGTCAACCCAACTGTAGATGGGGTACTTAGCTAGAGAAGCATTACGTCATGTGCCTCAGACTCAGATACATGTTTGGAAAACTAGAAGCAGAGGATACATGAAGTCTCTACAAGTAGGTGTGCAATAATATAGTGCGTAGTAAGGTCGGTCGGTACAGAGGTAAGGGAACCTCCCACTTTTCATGGTTTGAACGACCTAGAAGAATTTTTGACAAACTATGAAGAAGAAGTCTTGGAAAATCAGAGGTTGTTAGCCTCAGATATTGCACTAAAGGAAATGCCTTCAAGATGGTGGGGCATGCACAAGGAAACGATTCAAGACTGGTATCAGTGTAAAAGGTTACTATGCATTAGATTTGGCATAGAACAAGAGAACAATACATTGCATAAACATGATGGGTGAGGAAGACCATCTGAGAACATAGAGAAATGCATAACACAGTGGAGGCTAACACCACCAGAGGAATGGCCTCATTACTTTATTCATACATTGGATGGGATATCAAGAAACTGATGCATAGAATAGGAACTATGCAGAGGCACTACAAAATGGATAGTGTTACAACATAATTTTGTGATAACTTTCTCATTTGAGAATGAGAACCCTACGATTGATTCATCCCTGAAGATGATACATGGGATGATATTTTTTGAGGAACCTGAGGTGCAAATTATAAAAGAATATCAATAGCAGAATAGACAGATAGTCAGGGACTTACTCTCTTGTTATCATGTCACAGAGGAAACACTATAATAAGAAGATCCACACAACATACATATAATCGAGATTGAAGGAGAAAGAGAGGTGGAAGGTCCATCATTGGAATCGAAGGCATCTGCTGCACCAATTAAGGTCAATAAAGTCGACATTGGGATAGAAGAAAACCCTGAAATGGAAAGTATTGGAGACTACTAGGATGAGTAGATACTAGAGAGGATAATATAATTATTGCACGAATACAATGACTTATTTCCAACAATCTTTACAGAGATTAAATGAATAGCAGGTGAGTTGGGAGAGATGAAGATACCCCTAAGACCAGATGTTAGATTAGCTAGATAGAGACCTTACAGGATGAATCCATTTTATAAGAAAAAGTGAAAGAAAAAATCGATAGACTGTTAGAAGCTGGTATATTAGATCCAGTAGAAGAATTTGAATGGATTAGTCCAATGGTGGTCCAAGAAAAAACACAAGGGGGAATAAGAATTTGTGTAGATCTAGGGAAATTGAATGATTCTTTCTTACATGATCCTTTCCATGCCCCCTTTACAGATGAGGTTTTAGAGAATGTGGGAGGCCATGAAGCATATTTCTTCATAGATGGATTCTTAGGTTATCATCATATTAAAATATCTCCAGAGGATAGGCATAAGACTACATTTTCTACAGAATGGGGATCCTATCAGTATACAATTATGCCCTTTGGATTGAAGAATGCACCAACTATATTTTCAAGGGTGGTAGTAGTTGCTTTTAAGTAATTCATACATACATTTTAAGAAGTATATTTGGATGACTAGACTATTTTTAGTATATTGAAGGATCATGTAGAAGTATTAAGACCAATGTTGGAAATGTGTAGGCAATGCCATATCTTATTGAACATCAAGAAATGTATTTTCAGCTCACCTTTTGGGTTATTGTTAGGAAATGTGGTATGCAAATAGGGTTTACTGGTTGACCCCGATAAGATTGTTTTAATTGTGAAATTACCACCACCAAAGTCAATGCGTCAGTTAAGAGCCACACTTGGACATACAAGGTACTACGGGAAGTTTATCAAGGGGTATGCACAGATTACCGCATCGATGGAAAAGTTGTTGAAGAAGGACACCAAATTTCAATGGAACGAGGATTGTGAGAAGGGATTGGATACTTTGAAGGAGAAAATGGTGACAACACCTATTTTAGTGTTTCCAGATTGGGAAAAAACATTTCATGTGAATGTAGATGTGTCAGCAATAAAACTTGGAGAAATTTTGGCTCATCCAAGAGTAGGTGACCTAGATCATCCTATAGCCTTTGCAAGTAGGAATTTATCAGACTCGAAGAAGAATTCCAACACAACAAAAAGAGAAGGTCTAGCCATGGTATATGCACTACATAAATTCAATCACTACTTATTGGGAAAGTACTTTAAAATGTTCACAAATCATTCTTCCCTCATATATTTAGTCAACAAGCCAATGTTGGGGGGGATGATCTATAGATGGCTATTATTGTTTCAGGATTTTGATTTTGATGTAATAGTTAAACCATGGAAACTGAATGCAAGACCATATCACTTATCAAGGATAAAAAATGGATAAGAACCTACTAACTTAGAACACAACTTCCTTGATGCGCAGCTATTTTTCAGTACAAAGACATGATGAGTACTTTGTTGATATCATTGAATTCTCGAGCACAAGAGTTGCACCAAAGGAGTTTAGTACCACACAGAAGAAAAACCTGGTAGTTAGATATGCAGACTATCAATTGATTGCAGGTCATTTATACAAGCTAGGAGTAGACAACATTTTGAGAAGGTGTGTGATGGACCATGGAAGACCCATTGTTCTAGCAGAAGCTCATGAGTTGGAGGACACTATGCATAAAAGGCTACCACGTAGAAAGTATTGTGTGCAGGATTATGGTGGCCAATAATTCATAAGGATACAAAAGAATACTGTCAGAACTGTGACATCTATCAGAGAGTTGGAAAACCCAAATGGAGGGATGAGATGCCCCTAAGGCCCCAAGTAACTCTTCAAGTATTTGAAAAGTGGGAAAAAAAAATTATAGGACCTATTAATCCACCAAAAATAAGGTCAGGAAAGAGATGCATCATTACTGCAACAAAGTATTTAACCATATGGGAAGAAGCAACACCAGTAAAGGATTGTAGTACAAAGAAAACAACACAATTCTTATTTGAGAAGGTGATTAAAAGATTCAGATGACCTAGTATTTTGACGAGTGACCAAGTCACACATTTCATTAATAGTACCATCTAGGATATGACTGAGGAATTTGAAGTATAACACCAGAGGAGTACACCATATCATCCTCAAGCAAATGGGACAATATAATATTTCAACAAGATTTTGGAGACTACCTTGAAAACGATTTGTAATGTTAACATAGATGATTGTGGATTTAAAAATGCCAACAATATTATGGGCATACAGGACTACATGCAAGAAGTTGACAGGATAGAAACCCTTCAGATTGGTGTATGGACAAGAAGCAGTGGTGCCATTATATTTTTTGGTACCGAGTCTGCGCGTTGCAGCAATCACAAATATGATAGAAAGAGTCACAATACAAGAAATTTTAAGTCAACTTATGGAACTTGAAGAAGACAAAATTATGGAAGGATTCCACCAAGAGGTTCAGAAAGCAAGGGACAAATCCTGGCATGATAGAAACATAAAGAACAAGATCTTTAGGGAGGGAGATCTAGTTCTCCTCTATGATAGAAAATATTTGCAACATCCAGGTAAGTTCACAATGCATTGGCTAGGGCCATATGAAGTGAAGTATTTCATAGATGGAGGATATGTGAAGCTAACGGAATTGAAAGGAAAAGAAATGTAGGGTCTAGTGAATGATAGTCGGATGAAACTATATAGGGACAATCGACCTACTAACTCTCAGTAGTTTCAAGACAGTGAGGAAGCCTTGTGTATAATGTACTATAGTATAAGTTAGGAAATAAAAAGTACAAAAAGACATAAAAAGAAGAAAAAGAAGAAAAATACAAAAAGAGGAGGAAGTTGGTTGAATGGAATAAAACTGGAAAAAATAGCGCGCAACAGACAGAGAAACTAGCACGACAAGAAGTAAAGTTACTGCGCAACGAATAATAGTGAAAAAATGAAAACATAATGTGTCGTGGAAGAATCAGAACATAAATTTGCAGTGCACCTAAAAATGGGACAACGGTCGGAAAAGAAAAATCGGTCATCAGAAAAATAATGCACGAACTGAGCATTTATGAAATTTAAGGAAGCATATTGAAGAAGCTTTAGAAAATTTATGGTAGTAAAGGAAGAATCTTCGAGAATATTTATGGAATTTATGAGAGCACTTATATAACTGGAAATCGTGCCACACAATCCTCATTGTGAATGTGAGCATACACAGAGCTAAGGAGTGCAACAACGAGGGACGAATAGGTAATTCCAAAGATAGTAACAGACGGATTTCAACATCAATGGGAATATTTACATAGGATGGCACCACCAAATTTTGGAGCACTATTGGTGGGTGTGTTGGATCTTCTCAATGAACCAGGAGGCTTAGTCAGCTTTAGTTGGAGCAGGTGATGAATCGGTCGAGGTGGCTGCAAGAGGTAGTGCAACATCCATGGGGCCCACTGGTTGGAATCCCAACCCAACCTGAAAGGGGTTGTGGATGGTTGAGCTATGTAGGTCTTTGTTGTAGATATTTTGAACATAGGGAAGACTCTCATCTCATGTGTGGGGTTGATTGGAATTGTACATGTGTAGGATATGCATGATCATATGATTGGCGACCTTAGTTTGGCCATCTATCTAGGGGTGGAAAGAAGTGGACTTGGTGAGCTTGGTATCCAGAAGTGACTAGAGGCTCGACCATAATGTGATGAGGAACCAAATGTTTTAATCTGAGACAATGGTTTGTGGGATTCCAAAATGTACTCAAACTAGTTCAAAGAAGAGCTTGGCAGTGGCCTTTGTTGTGATGCTCTTCTTATAGGCAACCAAGATCTCCATCTTGGAAAAGTGATCAAAAACCAAAAAGACATAGTCATTTCCCCTCTTGGTGGATGGAAGGTGATGCAGGAACATCGCTCCACCTCAGCAACATGCCAACATTCCATCTCATCAATGCACATTCAAGGAATGGAGAGGTGCCAACACTCTCATTTTTCCCTCACTTTCAAATTTTAAATGTAATTTAAATGCAATTAAATGTTGTAAGGCCAGAAGAGCTGAGTTGATTCCTTTGTACAGGCTGTAGATAAGGTCTCCTTTAATGGCTGACAGGCTAATGGGATCTAGATCTAATTCAGACTAGATGGCCATTGAATGTAATTCAATGTAATTAATGAGAGTTAGGTGAGTTGGAGGGAGAGCTCGAGGAGCCCCTCTTTTGTAAAAAAATATCTTGTATTGACATGATTCATTCGAGTAAGAAGAGGAGAGAACCAAGAATCATTTGCAGTCTAACCCTACACCCATTGTAAATAGACATTCATGTTAATACAAAGAGCAATTTTTCCTGCCTATGCGTTTTCTGTATGTTTATGTGTTCTATGAATGCTATATATTTGTGGTTATGAATATATGTTGTAGGTGTATGTGTTAGATATCATCTATAGGGATAAAGATATAATTCTCTATCTGTGAGTTTGTTGTATTGTTTCTAGGTTCTTTAGGGTAAGCACAAGGAGTGCATGATAGAGTATTGGAAACTCTGTGAGCCAACGCAAGGAGTGTGTATCTGAACTTTGCTTCGGTTTCAGAGGAGAACATGCCAGGAGGGCACACTCGAACATTTACAGACTCAGGGAGGAACCTCAAGGTTACTGAACACCTTGGAGGGGAGGAGGAATTTTGTGCAGGAGAAAGCATAGCCAGAGTTGTTGAATACTTTGTAGAGCTCTGCCAGGAGGGCATTGAGCAGGTGCAAGTGTGCATAGGAGAGAACCGTGTTTCACGTTCAGGGAGAATAATGTCAAGGAGAAGATACCCATAGAGTTATTGAAGACTCTGCAAGCTCAACAAAGAGGGATTTGAGCAGGTGCAAGGAGTGCACAAAACCAACACGTTCTGAAGTGTTGAAGGAATCTGAGGAAAAACCAAAGTTACTGAACACTCTGAGGGAGAAGATATGCATGTGTGTATTGAGTGGGCGTAGGATTTGCATTCGGTAAACCCGAAGGATTCTAGGAAGCAAGAGGAATACCTGTGCAAGGAGAGCACTAGTCCAACACTTAGACCAAGTGTTGAAAGACAACCATTTTCAAGATAGTCAAGTGCAAGGACTGCGCCAACATTTAAGAAATTTCACCTTCCAATTTTAGGAGGAAGCCAAAGCTTAAGTGGAGGAGTTACAACGGTCGATAGATCAACTGCAGGAGGAGAGATATGGAACGTTAGAACCGAGTCCATACATCGACAGAGGAATGGGGTAGTGAAGTCCCGAAGCTCTGAAGCCCAGAGTGGATCCTAAACATTGATTGTCAGGAGACAAGAGGCGAAAGATCAGAGAGTTCGAGAAATAGAGCTCCATAATATTTTCGAGGAGAAATGCGAAGTCTTCGTGAAGTCACAAAGAGAAAAGTGGATATGGATTGTTGGATCCAAAATGGAACATGGAGGCGATCCACATATTTCAAAGAAAAGAGACTCTGGAAGGCAGATCAGGAAGACACCTGAAGGCCAAGGTCCGAAGAACATCACAATCGTTGGTTGTGGGAGAGATGTGGACTGTAGATTGCGTCCCAAGAAAATTTATCGATTCAGAGATTGGGAAAAAAGGAGCAAGTTTCTCACAAAATCTTTGAAGCATGGAGTCGCGAAGATGATTGGCATGAGGTCATAGCTCAAGGTCATGTGAAGAAGAAAAGGGGCTTAGAAGGAGTCAGCGAGTCTCTTAGGACTTTCCCCTAGGAGAAAAGGGGTCTGTGTTAAATTGAACTAGGGTCTATCAGGGTCTCGAAGAGCCAATTCAACTTAGTTTTGTGAAGATCCTTGACCGGTAGGTTGTGCAATCCCCAGGAGGGTAGGAGGGTTGCATCAAAGTGGTATCTGATTTTTCTTGCATATAGTAGCCAAAGTCTAGAGGAGATAGTCTGATAACATTAAGTAGTATCAGAAGCTTGATTTATCCTATAGACAACAGGTGAAGGGAAACAGAGTTTGATGCTCTATAAATATTGTTGCAAGGTGTGCGACATATGGTAGACATTCAGGTGGGATGAAGGTGAAGAAAGAAAATATGGCTATGGAATTCCATAAGCGTGGTCAAAGAGAAGACCACCAAAAGAAGAGAAAGGAAGAGATGGATAAATATCTTAGAGAAATCAGAGAATAAATGGAGAAGCTAGCATTGAAGATGTAGTAGGATCTTGTAGATTGGAGGTACGAATGCCTTTGAAGAGAAAAACAAAGTGGCATGTTCAAAAGTTGTTGGCTAGAAGACAACAAAAATAGTTGAGGAGGTGGTTGAGGCATGTTGAAAACCTCAGTGACACAAAGGAGAGAGTGGTTTACATCTGTGAACCAGAAGTAGGAGAAAGCCTCAATGATGAGGAGGAGAAGATATGAGAGGATCTCATGAACTGTCAGGAGGGCAGTGATGAAAATTCAAATTGCCAGGTGGGAAATGCAGATAGATCAGTTGATCTCATAGACTGCTAGGAGGGCAGAGGAGAAATCCCAAAATGTTAGGTGGGAAAGGGAGATGAAGTGAGACTGCCTGAAAGTCTCAGGAACTTAGAGGTGAGTTCAGATCAATAAGGTGTGTTGATGGGGGAAGATCAGAGGAGTTTTCTTATCATTGGGGGAATTGAGATATTCTTTCCACACATCCAAGTAGAGGCAAGAGAACATGTTGAGAGTGAAGTACAAAGACAACTAGTTGTGACTTTCATAAAGGAGGAGAAGGAGCAGATACTGATATCTTCCCTAGTAGAAGAAGAAGAGCATTTAGAGGAGTAGCTTATAAATTTCAGCCAGAAAGTTGAACATGATATGACTGCACCACTGGAGTTTGAAGCAGAAGAGGAAGCAGACAACATAGACTTTGTTGATCTATGTGAAGAACTAGAAGCCCTGGAGAGAGTAGTTATAGTGAAAATCATACACATATGATAGGCTAAGTTGGAAACAGATGGAGGATCATACCATTCTGGGGAGCAGCTGGAGGAAGCTGGAGTTGAACCAGTGCAAGAGGAGCTGATAGAAGCTAAATTGTTAGAGGAGGAAGCTGAGCAGGAAATCAGTAATGAGACTACAAAAGTGGAGTATGCAGCAAACTGGCAAGCTAATGCCATAGAAGAAGAAAAAAACATGGGATATCAGGATGATATTCCCTTTGATGTGTATGAGGAAGAAGAGTTGCATCTGAGCAGTCTGCAAAGGAAGAGCTAGCCAACATATTGGCTGGAAGAAGTCATAGAGGATGTAAGAGAGTTTATGTTGAGGTCAGCACAAGAAAATGAGAGCATGGAGAATCTGAGCAGAAGGAAGCCTCCAAGAGAAATAGGGAAACAACAACAACAACAACAAAACAAAGGAGTCGAAGGACAACTCCAGAGGAAAGTTTGGGATCTAGTAGGATTTCAACAACACTGGGAAGCCCATGACTAGGAGCTCATGATTTTTTCATAGCAATGGAGTATGATGCAGGAGCATCGCTCTGCCTCAGTAGTGTGCCAACATTCCATCTCATCAACGTGCATTCAAGGAAGGGAGAGGCACCATAACTCTCATTTTTCCCTCATTTTCAAATTTTAAATGTAATTTAAATGCAATAAAATGTTGTAAGGCTAGAAGAGATGAGTTGATACCTTTGTACAGGATGTAGATAAGGTCACATTTAATGGATGACAGGATGATGGGATCTAGATCCAATTCAGACTAGATGGCCATTGAATGTAATTAATGAGAATTAGGTGAGTTGGAGGGAGAGATCGAGGACCCCCTCTTTTAAAAAATAATCTCTTATATCGACATGATTGATTTGAGTAAGAAGAGGAGAGAGTCGAGAATCAGTTAGAGTCTGAGCCTACACCCATTGTAGACAGACATTCATGTTAATACAAAGAGAAATTTTTCTTGCCTGTGATTTTTTTGTGTGTTTATGTGTTCTATGAATGTTATTTGTGTATGGTTATGAATATATGTTGTAGGTGGATGTGTTAGATTTTATCTGCAAGGATAAAGATATAATTCTCTATCTACGACTTTGATGGATTGTTTCTGGGTTCTTTAGGCTAAGAAGAAGGAGTGCATGACATAGAATTGGAAAATTTGTGAGCCAAGGCAAGGAGTGAGTATTTGAACTATGCTTCGGGTTTAGAGGAGAACGTGCTAGGAGGGCACACCAAAACATTTACAGACTCTGGGAGGAACCTCAAGGTTACTGAACACCTTGGAGGGGAGGAGGAAGTTTGTGCAGGAGAAAGAATAGCTAGAGTTGTTGAATACTCTATAGAGCTCTGCCATGAGAGCATTGAGCGGGTGCTAGTATGCACAAGAGGAACCCTATTTCGGGTTCAGGGAGAAGGGTGTCAAGGAGAATATACCCACAGATTTATTGAAGACTCTACAATCTCAACAAAGAGGGCTTCAAGAAGGTGGAATGAGTGCACAAAACCAACAAGTTCTAAAGTGTTGGAGGAATCTGAGGAAAACCCAGAGTTACTGAACACTCTAAGGGAGAATCTCTACATG
Source organism: Picea glauca (assembly GCA_000966675.3). Classification (NCBI taxonomy): domain Eukaryota; kingdom Viridiplantae; phylum Streptophyta; class Pinopsida; order Pinales; family Pinaceae; genus Picea; species Picea glauca. Next base: position 37,161 of record JZKD02S1846060.1, on the reverse strand, counting down.
TGTTCATTGAGCGGATGTAGGAATTGCATTCGGTAAACCTGAAGGATTCTAGGAAGAAGGAGGAAGACCCGTGCAAGGAGCGCACCAGGAAAACACTTAGACCAAGTGTTGAAAGACAACCATTTGAACGCCAGTCAAGCTCAAGGAGTGTGGCAAAGGTTAATCAATTCCACCTTCCAATTTCGGGAGGAAGCCAAAGCTTAAGTGGAGGAGTTACAACAACTGACAGATCAACTACAAGAGGAGAGATCTGGACCGTCAGAACCGAGTCCAGAAATTGACAGAAGGATGAGGTAGTGAAGTCCCAAAGCTATGAATCTCGTAGTGGAATATGAACATTGATTGTCAGGAGATAGGTGGTGAAAGATGTGAGAGTCTGAGAGATAGAGGTCCGAAATATTTTCAAGGAGAAAAGTGAAGTCTTCATAAAGTCGCGAAGAGCGAAGTGGATATGGATCATTGGATTCATGAGGGCACGTGAAGGAGATCCACGTATTTAAGAGAAAAGATGCTCTGGAAGACACTCGAAGGATGGGGTCTGAAGAAGATCATAGTCATTGGTTATGGGAGAGACGTGGACCATAAATTGGGTCCCAAGAAAATTCTCCAATTCAGAGATTGGGAAAAAGGGAGCAAGTTGCTTGTAAAATCTCTGAAGCTCGGAGTCGCGAAGAGGATTGGCCCAAGGTCATAGCTCGAGGTCATGTGAAGAAGAAAAAAGGATTAGCAAGAGCTCGTGGGTCTCACAGGTTCTACGCCTAGGAGAAAAAGGGCATGTGTTAAATTGAATTGGGGGCTAGTAGGGTCCTAAAGAGCCAATTCGACTCAGTTTTGTGAAGATCCTTGACCGGGAGGTCGTACAATCCAAAGGAGGTTAGGGGTCTGTGTCAAAGGGCCTGACATGTAGTCCATGGAGATGGATTCCCATGGCCTATCAAGAGTAGGAAGGGGGATGTACATGCAATGTTTCTTAGTGGTTGGTTTGGCAATAGCTCATGCAGTGCATGACCTGATATACATGTTGACATCCTATCGAAGTTTCGACCAGTAGAAATGTTTTTGCAACACTGCCACTATCTTTTTGACACCGAAGTGTCTTGCCACGTGATTATAGTGGGATTCACAAATCATATTCACTCACTCACTCACTTGATGGAATGCATAGATGGCCTAGTCAACACAATTTCCCGTCCTGAAGATGGAAATTAGCGACAACTAAGTTTGTGCCCATAATTTGGTATGGGGTGGCAAAGTCAGGGTCTATCTCATAGAGGTTGGTTCATGCAATGGTATCGTGGCCACAGGAGTCTAGCACCATGGTGAGTGTCGTGACTGGAGGTCGGCTGAGTCAATCAACGACTCAGTTGGTATTGCCTATTTTATACCTGATGTTGAGGTAGAACTGTTGCAAGTATGTGGACCACTTCTGATGGCGGTCATTCTGACATTTTCCTTGTGTCTGTGTGAACTGTAGTGGCTTATGATATGTGTGGATGACTATCTCCTTCTTGAGAATTTAATGTATCCACTGGCGGAAGGTTTTCACAATGGAGTACATTTCTTTTTCATAAGTAGGGTACTTACATATAACATCTGATAGTGTCTCACTATGATAGGCCACGAGGTAGATGTGTTGAGTGATAAATGTGCCCACAACATAGTCCAAAGCATCTGTCTCGATCTCAAAGGGTTGTTGCATATCTAGTAATGAAAGTATTGGGGCTGAGCACAAGCGCTTCTTTAAATAATCAAATGATTATTGTTGGGACAGGCCCCACACAATTTTTTCCTTAGCACCACCCCTAGTTACTTGGATGAGGGCCTATGCAATATGGGAGAATCCCAACATGAACCTGTGATAGAAATTGGGAAGGCCTAAGAAGCTCCAAAGCTCAGAGAGTATGGTTGGGGATGTCTAGCCATGGATGACCTCGATATTGGCTAGATCCACATGCACACCATGTTGATCCATGATGTAGCCTAGGTATTGGACCCTGTCCATGCTGAAGGAGCATTTTTTCAAGTTGGCATATAACTTGCGTTGTCATAGGGTGTGCAAAACCTGTTGAATATGCTCTGACTGTTCCACCCAACTCTTGTTGTATATGAGGATGTCATCCATATAAACCACTACAAAATTATTGGTCAAAGGTCGCATGATATCGTCCATCATCCTCATGAAATTTGTTGGAGAATTTGTCAAACCAAAGGGCATGACCAACCATTCAAAAAGACCTTCTTTTGACTTGAAGGTGGTCTTCCATACATCTATCTATTCTATGGGGACCTGGTGGTAGCCAAACTTCAGATCAATCTTATTGAAGTATTTGGACCCCTTGAGTTGATCAAGGAGATCATCGATTATGGGAATCAGGTACCAGTTCCTGACTATGATTTTATTTAGGGCCTGGTAATCAATGCAGAGTCACCAGAACCTGTCTTTCTTTTGCACCAACATTATTGGGCTCCCATAAGGGGATGAGCTGGGATGGATGTGCCCCTTGTGGAGTAGTTCTTGGGTCTGTCACTTGATATCCTCATTATATAATAGAGAGGAAGTAGACTATACCATTAGGTAGTGGTGCGTCGAGGGTTATATCGATGGGATGATTGACTTGACAGTGCAGAGGTACCCTGGTAGGTGAGGAGAAGATATATTTGTAATATTCCATGAACTTGTCCACTTTATTCTGCTATGTGGAGAGTTCATTCGCAGACGCCCTGTATATGGTTGCAATCTTTCGCTCAATCTGAGACTGAATCACAAAGAATACAAACTTCCCAGTCTGAGTGATGACCTTTGCATTTCTTGGCATAGATCAAGGAAATAGAACTAGGTGGGACTGCCTCAGGTATCCTGTATAATTTCCTATTCAAAGTAATAATAACACCGCGAGGCTTAGAATCATATACAACATGACATTTCTATAAATAAGGTTGGCCCAAAAGAACATTACAAACTTTGAGAGGAGAAACATCACACAATACCTCATCATTGAAGGGCTTGATATCGTACGACAGATGACACTATTGGCTGATGCAAAGATCACTTCCTTGGAATATCCATCCAATGGTGTAGGGTTGTAGGTGTAGCATTGTCAGCAGGGCTATCCACTTGACAACCTCTTATGAGATGAGGTTCTTATGGCTACCACTATCAATGATAAAGTGCACTGGGGTGCCTTTTACCCACATATGTGAATGAAAGAGGTGCTTGCCTTCTTTTGGATCATCTGGTTCACCAGGATAGACCTCGGTGGTAGCAACAGTGGCACTAGGTTCCATGTCAATGATTTGTCTCCCCATTTCTAGTTCTGATTCATAGTCAAAACCCACATCTGATCCAGAGGATTTCACCTCAGCCACCAGTGATTTCTTGGAGCGGTATTCAGTAGTGTTATCCCAGGGGATCTTATGGAAGTCACACCACTTCCCAGTATCTTTCTTTGTATTTTTGGTGTCCTTCTTTTCTTGTGTCCTAGAATGGTTGTCCTAAGGTTGTGCATATTTTCTCTGTCCTTTGTTTTGCAGGTTGGGGATTCCCTTTACTTGCTTCTGATTTGAGGGGTTCCCAGGCCCAAATTTCCACGTCTTTTGTTTAAGATTTTGCTCGATTTTGATGGCATATTGATAGGCTGTGCCCAAGGACAAGATGTCCAAAAACACCATTTCATTTTGAATGTATCTATGTATACCACCGCAATACTTGAGCACCATATGTCGCTCAGAATATTTGATACCCATATTGGTGTGCAAGGTATGGAAGATATATGTGAACTCTGGCACTGCTTGGTCTCCTTCTTGCCGCAGTGTGGTCCATTTTGTATACAGGTCATCATAAATTCTAACAGGGTAGTATTGTTCCTTTATATCATCCCAAAAGGACTCCCAAGTGACTGTGACTGTAAATAATGAGGGCTCCACTGTTTCCTTTTTCTCACAGAAAGTCTCCCACTAATCTTTGACATGGGGAACGATTTTGAGGATCGCAAATGTAATATTTTCTCTCTTCGAAAAGTTATGGAAAAAAATACCCTTCTAGCAGATTCAACCATTTGTCTACATCATTTGCATCTATATAACCTTCAAATATGAAAATGTAATAACCTTCGTTCGAGGTTGGTCAAAGTTGGGCCCAGAAAGCGTTTGAAAATTCACCTAACTTAAAAAAAATCTTCAAGTACCTGTGACAAGGACTAGCTCCGGCCCGATCTGCAGAAGACCTAGCACCGGCCCTGTCCTGCGCCTCTGGCAGCAGGTCAGCGCTCCCTTCGCTGCGCCAGCAGTCCCCTCAGTCGAAGATTGGTGTCCCTGAGCTATTGGGAGAAAGCCTGCGTCCCCGTGGATGTAGAGTCACAGCAGAGCAACCCCAATGGCCTCCAGCGGGGGCTCTGCCCCTCCCCTCATTCTGCCTCCGGAGATCTTAGCCTTTAAAGCTCTGATCGCTGCATCTCCAAAGCGCCCTCTATCGGCCAGCCAGAAGAAGTTCATAAAGAAGCTAGACTCGATCCCCACGGTAGTCCTCCCAGAAGAAGAAACTTGCAAAGCTGCATTGAATCTCGCGGAGAGAGGGTTAATCGGGCAGTTCACTGGCCT
>JZKD02S1846060.1:15575-28332 GCA_000966675.3 Picea glauca | reverse complement strand
ATCAAAAAATTAAATTCGAAGGATCTCTTCAATAACGCTAGTCTCAATAAAATGCTGGGCAGATTGAAAAGAATCCTTCACGAATTCACCTCCTTCAAGTCATATCATATCCTCAGGAATCTGAATGAAGAGGCAGATCGGATGGCAAACAAAGGCTGTACTCTCGCAAAAGGACAGATTCTGACCAATGATGTAAACAGCTATCAATTACCTTGACAAGAGTGTAACTTTGAAGCTGAAAAAGATGGCTTTCTTCTATGTAATTGGGGCTGCTCTGGCAAAGACCCCGTCCCCCCCTCTTTCTTTTTAAATAAAAAATCAACATAACCGTTACAGTTAAAAAAAATATATATATGAAAATGTAAAATTTGATTTGTACCATGAATGGAGCGGTGCCTCCATCCGAGGAAGATGTGTCGCCTGTTGGTAGTTGCCGAAGGATTTTTGAAAAACTATCCATCATTTCGTTCCTCTATTGCACGAGGGCTTCCTCGAGCAAAATTTTGAAAGGATCTCTTGTTCCGTCATCTTTATTTTCTCCCTCTATGAGAGTTCTCATGGGAATGCAAGAGATTTTTTCCTCGATAGAAACAAGCTCGAGACCCAATTCTTTGAACCCTGACCTCATTAGGGATATGCATTAAGAATGACAAGGAGTAGACTTCTCTGATACCACTAATCATTATTTTATGAGAAAAATGAAAATGAATACAAATTATTATCATTCTTAACACAGAGACACAAGAATAACATAGATATAATAACAAAGATACAACAAAATTGGTTTCTATTCAATAAGAAAATGTGGCGAAACTGCAAAATGCAACAGAAAATAAGCTTGTTAGAATGGTGAAAAATTATCTTTGAGAAGAAATGTGACAACTATGCTAATTCGAAAGACGATGGTTATAATGAGGCTCTCCAAGCCTTTTTACAATAAATAGGAATTCCAAAACCCTAGACATCCAAAAACCTAACCCTAGGAGATGAAACATTGTTGGTCCTTGGTGATGGAAGTAAGCGAAGGTTAAGGCAGAAAAGACAAAATGTGAACTACGTGGAAGACACAGTGACTATTACTGGGTTGAAGTGAGCAAAATATAAGAAAAGATGAAGCAAAGTAAAAGGAAGCAAGACGTTGGATGAGGAGATCGAGGATGACAGATCAGCAAGAAAGATGGATCATGGACAACTCAGCAAGAGGAAAAAGCCACCATTGGATGCTTTGGAGCACCACGTGAGAAGGAAAGAAAGACAGGCTGGCGAAGCCCTGAAAACGTGGGTCAAGTTGACCTAGGGTTTTAGACACCTAGGGTTTTGGTTACCTAGGGTTTGACACCTAGGTTTCATCCTAAGGTTGTCGGTGAGTGATTGTAATGTATAAATAAGAACCTAGATGAGGGAAGAGGGCTTGTTCTAGCTTTTTTATTGGTATGATAGATTATTGTGAGAGAGAGAGACGTGCTAAGTGCAAGAGTCCTCTTGGATTGTAATATCTTCAGTTGGGTGCGAAGATCAACCCTGCAGCTAGGAGAGATAGAGAGAAGAAGAAAGAAGATCTGCTAGCTAAGAGCGCAGACGAGAACTATATGCTTCATATTAATATATTTTAAAGAACAATCCTATGGACGTAGCCTTAGAGAGAGGGTGAACCACATATATTTTGTGTTGTGTGTGATTGTTGATCTGTTCTTTGTCATTTGGTAAACCATTATTGCATTATTGTGTTAGATCTGATAGATAGTTCTGCGGAGTAGATATGAACTGGTAATTGATATATGAATGTTGTATTGAGTTTGTATTGGATCCACTTGATATCCCCTTGGTTGTAGACATATTTTTCCTACCACCCCCCCATAGCTACTTCAGGTGAGACTGCATCTACTTCGCAGGTGTTGCCGAAAGGGCCAGTAGTTAGGGATTGTTGGTGCGCTCTTGGAGCTGAACCCTGAGTCTGCCCTTGTGCCAACAAATGGTTCTGTTGCCGGGACAAGAATATTCTTGAGGGAATGTCAAGGTGGTTTCCACTAAATATAGAGATTCAGAACTAGATAGAAGACCAAGAAAAGGACTTCACTGAAGCCAAGAACAAGAACCCTAATCTTAGTATAGAGAATTGGTTGGAGAAATATATCTTTACTGATATAGACAAAATTTTCTTTGGAATAATCCATTAGGAGCTATATGAGTGGCTAGATAGGTTAGCGGATACCTAAATTGAGATCAGATCTAGGCCACCTATGGTTTGGACGTTGGAGCTGATCAAGAAGGTTAAGAGAGTTGATAACTCCATTTCAAGAGCAATATATAACTGGTTTGATAGTACCATTGGAGGGTATATCACCGAGTTTGTTGTTGACAGAGTAGAGTCATATAACCAAGTTGAGAGATATTTCTTCAAGGGACCCAGAGGAAATTTCTTACATATCCTTAAGCTAAGGATCAAGATGCTATTGCATGAGAAGAACATATTAAATATACAGTAGATAGACGAATCCAAAAGGATAATGTTCAAGAATTCAGATAGTGGTAGCGACACAAAGGCTGGACATACGTGCAATGGGAGAGTGTTCAAAGAATTTCCTCTTGTGAACCTATTTAAGAAAAACTACAGGGACGAGGGTTTCTACAGTGGAGAAGAGGCAGATATGACAAACGAGGAGCATTCAGAGGAAGGGAAAGTTGTAGATCCTCGCCAAGAAGAACCAAAAGCTTCAGGAACTGCACCGACTGTCGAAGTAAGTACTATTAATGCTATTGTTGTTTCAGCAACATTAAGTAATCAGAGTAATCAGATTCACTAGAGAGCTCAAAGCACTTTCACTAGTAGTCCGCCACATACTCAGTCCAGAAACCTAGGGAGATCTATGGAAAACGAGATGAGGTTACCCACCTTTAGAGGAGATGGATCTGAAGACCCTAAACAACATTGGTTTCTCTGTGAAGCTGTGTGAAGCATTAAGAATATCACCGATGAAGCTGTCAAACGAGCTCAGTTCAATACTACCCTAAGAGATCGTGCACTGAGCTAGTATATGAAATTCGTCCAATGAGCTACACCTAAACAGTTGAATGCCATTAATAATTCGCTAATTACTGAATTCAAGAAACCTAAGTCAGAATCACAGTGCTTTACAAAACTGAATTAAATCAAGCAAAGAATAGTTGAACCAGTATGGGAGTTCGATCAGAGATTCAAGACCTTGACAGGCCATCTGAGTTTTCAAATCCCAGATGAGAAGAACAAGGAATGGTTCATTGTTGCCCTCTTACCACACATCAGAGTTCCTCTGATGCAACAAAATATTGCTTCACAGGCTAAGGAACTGGAGATCACCATGAAGCTAGAATCAACCCCTATGGGAGAATCCATCTCAGGTATGAGTCAAATCTTGAGTTAGCTAACTAGTCTGTCTCTACAGGTCGAAGATATGAAGAAAGACAAGGGAAAAGATAATAGAGAAGACATCCAGTGTGTCAGATGCAGGTCAGAAGGCCATGACAAGGAACATTTTTCCCTATACCATGAATACTTGGCCTACAGAGCTCCTAGCCCCTTGAAACAAGTTACCCTGCCTTGGTGCAAGGTATGTAGAAACAGACATCGCCCTGGTGAGTGCTACTACATGAAAAAACATGTTCAGACACCCAAAACTATGTATTGCACGTTCTGTAAGTCTATGGGACTTGATTATAGGGATTGTAGGGATTATGATCTCATGCATGAAAGTTCAAGGGATATATACAAGATTCAAGGTGAAGTACAACAAGAAGGAAACACTATGTAGTATAACTCCCCATGGGAGAGGAAACTTCAACCCTCGTGGTGGATTCTAAGGAAGAGGAAGAGGAGGAGGTATGGGTCGAGGTCGAGGATAGATAATATGTTATAACTGCACATAGCCTGGACACTTGGCAAGGGACTGTCAGAACCCTTGTACCACTTGCAACTATTTCAACTCTTTCGAGCATGTCATCGAGGAATGTCCAACATTGCTGGCTAAAATTCAAGAAAAACGGGTACCTCAGCAGAACCCGTAGATACAATTGATCAAATCCAAACCTCATGGAGAATACCCTAGATCCGTTGTTATCACTTGAGGAGGTGTTTTTATAGGAGAATACATAATGACCCAAGGAAAGACTACAAAAGAATCAGGAATTAGGAAAGCTGCAAAGAAGACACCAACTTTTGATGCAAAGAAAGAAAAACAAATGTTCGAGGAGGCAAGAAGAGAATTCAGGGGAGACCAAAGTTCTTCATCAAAGACATCACCAGAAGTCAGAGAATGTGGAATGCCTCTAGCATTTGATCAGTCTGCTTCACCCAGAGATGGAAAAGAGGCAAGTAAACTTGTCAGTTTCTTGTATACATTTATAGAGCTGATTAAAGATGAGAAAGTTATACAAGAATTGCAAAATTTGGTCATACAATATGAGATAGGAAGGGTAGATACTTTACTGAATAAAGAAGTACATCAACTATCCAAGAAGAGAAGGATAATCAAGGAACTACACCTGAATTCTTAGATTGGAGAATATGATATAGACTTAGGGTCAGAGGTCAATGTCATGACGAAGCAAACCTGGGCACTGATGGGAAAACCTAAGTTGATATATTCCCCTATCAGGCTTAGGATGGATAATCAGCAGGTAGTAAGTCCATTTGGCATATTGGAACATGTCCCTGTGGACATCGATGAAGTAAGGACATTTTCATACTTTGAGGTAATTGAGATAGTTGATGAAGTTATCCTTATCCTGCACTATTAGGAATTGATTAGGCTTTCAATAATTCCACTGTGGTCGATTTAAATAAAAGATGAATGATGTTTGAAGGAGATGGCCTTAGGGTCATTGCACCATTATATCCTAATGAAGGTTCGTGATACACTGAGCCCATCAGAGAAGAAGACCGCACATATGAACTAGAAAGCATATACAAATTAACAACCAAACAATATGATTACATTAATCCTACGATGGATGGAAATTTGAGTTGGCAAAGTGACAGTGCATGTTCATCAGACTTAGAAGAAGCACTGGAGAACTGGAAGAAAAAAATGTATGAATTATCTACAAGGAGATGTGCTATATTAACCAAGGAAGTACGCTGGATCGACACAACAGTAAGTAACTTACCCACTTTTGATGGTCTAAATCCATTAGAAACCTTCTTATTGGACTTTGAAGAAAGTGTACCAACGCAACAACGCTTGTTGGCAATGGATGAGGCCTTGAAAGCCACACCAACAATATGGTGGGGGACGCATAAAAATAACATTACATAATGGGTACAATGTCGTAACCTCATGACCACACGGTTCTCAGCGCAAGTAGAAAGATTTGAAGTTAGGTACACAGGTCGAAGCTGCCCAAAGGACCATGTGCGAAGTTGCGAGGAAGCCTGGAGAGACACTCCTCAAGAGCAGTGGGTGCACAAATTCATAAACACTCTAGAAACTATCCCTATCAACCGATACCTTCAAGAAGAGTTGCGCATCATCACTATTGAGTGGGAAGGTATGACTCAAAACTTTGTCACCACCTTTTTATTCGAAAACCAATATCCTACAGTAGATTAAGCATTACAGACTGTAAGAAAGAAAGTATTTGAGGAGGCACCTAGCCTCCCCTTGGAGCAAGAAGAGGATGAATAGACCGTGCCTCTCCAGAAACTGCAAGGTTGTTACAACATCAACACAGATGAAGATGATGATCCTAGGAAGGTGAACAACGTAGAAACAGAAGGCTGGAGAGATGTGGAAGGACTTGGAGTTGAGATACCATTTATTGGACAACTTATTGAGAAAAATAAATTCAATATTGAACAGAGTAGACACCTAAGCTTGCAAATGTTGGATATTACTGGGATGATGCCACTATTGACAAGATCACCGAGTTACTGCATGAATATCAGGACTTGTTTCTGACCAAGTTCACTGATATGAAGGGAATTAAAGGGCCTATGGGAGAAATGAGGATCCCTTTGAAACCAGATGCAAGACTAGTCAAGCAAAGACCCTACATATTGAACCCTAAATATAAGGAGAAAGTGAAGATTGAGCTCGACAGAATGTGAGAAGTAGGGATTATAGAACCTGTTGAAGAGTCAAAGTGGATTAGCCCTATGGTGGTACAAGACAACAAGACATGAAAGATCAGGATCTGCATAGACCTCAGGAAGATGAATGATGCCTGTTTGCATTACCCCTTCCCTATGTCATTTACTGACGAAGTGTTAGATAATGTAGGAGGTCAGGAAGTATATTCTTTTACAGATGGATTTTCAGGATGCCATCAGATCCGGATTGCCAAGGAATATCGCTATAAGACCACATTTGAAACAGAATGGTGATCCTACCAATATACAGTAATTTCGTTTGGAATGAACAATTCCCCAGCCATCGTTTCCACGGTGGTAGTCGAAGAATTCAAAGAGTTCCTACATAAATTTATAGAATCATATTTTGATGATTGGATTGTTTTTAGTTTATTGAAAAATCATATTTAATATCTAAGGCTAATGTTGGACAAATGCAGGAAGTGTCAAATTTCCTTGAATATGAAGAAGTGCATCTTCTTCTCACCATTTGGAGTGTTGTTAGGTCATATTGTATGCAAGCAGGGATAGCTGGTAGACCCATCTAAAATTGCCATTATAGTTGATCTGCCACCTCCTACTTCAGTCAAACAGTCACGCACTGCCATGGGACATACGGGATATTACAAGAAGTTCATTAAAGGATATGCCCAGATTATAACACCTATAGAGAATCTTTTAAAGAAAGACTGCCAATTTCACTGGACAGAATAATGCTAGCAGAGCTTCGACACACTGAAACAAAAAATGGTTACCAGGCCTATTCTAGTTTTCCCAGATTGGAGTAAAACGTTTCATGTGCATGTCGATGCATATTCTATTGCATTAGGAGCTGTGTTAGCTCAACCAGGAACATGAGACATTGACCACCCATTAGCCTTTTCTAGAAGGAAGCTATCAACAGTAGAGATCAACTACACCACCACTGAAAGAGAAGGGTTAACCATGGTCTATGCACTGCAGAAATTTCACCACTACTTGTTGGGAGGACACTTTAAAATGTTTACTGATCACTCCGTGCTAAAATACCTAGTCAACAAGCCAGTGTTGGGGGGGATAATATACAGATGGCTTCTACTATTTCAGGAATATGACTTTGAGATCATAGTTAATCCAGGGAGAATGAACAAAGGTCCTGACCACTTGTCAAGGTTAGAACATAGAGAATAACCAACTAGTTTGGAGGACACACTGCCAAATGAAAAACTGCTAGTCATTAGAAGGATTGATGACCACTTTCCAGAGATAGCCCAGTTTCTGTCAACAGGAATGGCACCGAGTGAGTATACAATTCCTCAGAAGAAACAACTAGTAGTGCATGCTGCATACTTTTTACTTATAGCTGGACATCTATACAAACTAGGACCTGATGAGATATTGAGAAGGTGTGTTATGGAGGCAAAGCGAACATTGATCCTCGCATAATCTAATGAAGGCATCGCAGGAGGACACTACGCAGAGAAATCCACTACACAAAAGGTTCTTAGAGCTAGCATTTGGTGGCCTACCTTACACAGAGATGCTAAGGACTATTATAGAGCACGCGATGTATGCCAAAGAGTTGGGAAACTGTCCAGAAGAGATGAAATGTCATTAGCACTACAAATGACCTTACAGGGATTTGAGAAATGGGCCATTGATTTCGTGGGATCTATAAACCCACTAGGGAAGTGCACAAGAGCAAGGTACATCATTACTGCGACGAAATACTTGACTAGATGGGATGAAGCAAACTAGTTAAGGACTGTAGTGCCACTACACTTGCACGCTTCATATTTGATGACATCATAACCAGGTTTGGATGCCCAAATATTCATATGAGTGATCAAGGCACACATTTCATAAATAAAACCATTGAATTCTTGACAGAGGAATTTATAGTTCATCATTAGAAGAGCACACCTTACCATCCACAAGCGAATGCGACAGTTGAAGCATTCAACAAAATCCTGGAGACAACGCTAACAAAGATTTGCACTGCTAATAGAGATGACTGGGATTTAAGAGTACCAACAGTATTATGGGCCTATAGAACCACTTGTAAGAAGCTAACAAGCATACCCCCTTTAAATTGGTGTATGGCCTTGAAGTCGTTGTCCCCATGGAATACTTGGTACCAAGCTTAAGAATTTTTTCCTTTACATATATGGATGACACTGGCGTTGTTCGAGAGAGGTTTTCACAGTTGGTCGAACTGGAGGAAGAAAAATTTGTTGGAGGATTTCGTCAGCAGGTACAGAAGGAAAGAGAGAAGGCCTACCATGACAGACACATTAAGAAGAAGTCATTTAAGCAAGGTGATCTGGTATTGGTATATGATAGTAAATTCATGAAGCATCCAAGAAAGTTCAGAATGCATTGGCTTGAGCCTTATGAGGTTGCCTATGTTACAGAAGGAGGAGCTGCACAGTTGAAGACTTTGAATGGAGAATGGAAGGAAGGCTTGGTGAATGAGAACTGGCTGAAGTTGTATTATGACAACCAGCTGCCTCGCAGCTCTCGGTAAAATCATGAGGCTAAGGGTCTAGGTACCAGGTGCAGTTGAAACTGGGTACTAGAAACAGAAAAGACAGTCTGCACAAGGAAGGAGAGGAGGCATAGAGAAGAAAGCAAAGGCTACACTGCGCAGTCTGAAGTCGAAATAAAACAGAAAGATCAAGTCTGGAGTGCCTCAGGACGAGTCACATTTGAGGGTTGGGGGCCTGTTGGCCCTTGGTGATGGAAATAAGCAAGGTTAAGGAAGAAAAGAAAAAATGTGAACTGCACGGAATACACAGTGACTGTTATTGGGTCGAAGTGAGAAAAAGAGCATAAAAGATGGAGCGAAGTAAAAGGAAGTAATCCATTGGACAAGGATGACAGATCAACAAGAAAGACAGATCATGGACAACTCAACAAGAGGAAAACTCCACCGTTGTATTCTTTGGAGCACCACGCGAGAAGGAAGGAAAGACAGGCTGGCGAAGCCCTGAAAACATGGGTCAAGTTGACCTACGGTTTTAGATACCTAGGGTTTTGGTATCTAGGGTTTTGACACCTAGGTTTCGGCCTAAGGTTGTCGGTGAGTGATTGTAATGTATAAAAAAAACCTAGATGAGGGAAGAGGGTTCCTTCTAGTTTGGTTATTGGTATGAGCGATTATTGTGAGAGAGAGAGAAGTGTTAAGTGAAAGAATCCTATGGGATTGTAATATCTTCAACTAGGTGTGAAGATCAACCCTGCAGCTGGGTGCGCAGGACAAGGAGAGATAGATAGAAGACGAAAGAAGATCTGTTAGCTAAGAGCACAAACGAGAACTGTATGCTTCATCTTAATATATTATAAAGAACAGTTATGTCGATGAAGCCTTAGAGAGAGGGCGAACCATATATATTTTGTGTTGTGTGTGATTGTTGCTCTGTTCTTTGTCATTTGGTAGACCATTATTGCATTACTGTGTTAGATCTGATATATAGTTCTGTGGAGTAGATATGAACTGGTAATTGATATATGAATGATGTATTGAGTTTTTATTGGATCCACTTGATATCCCCTTGGTTGTAGACATCTTTTTCCTACAACCCCCCCATAGCTACTTCGGGTGAGACTGCATCTGCTTCGCAGGTGTTGCCGAAAGGGCCAGTAGTTAGGGCTTGTTGGTGCGCTCTTGGAGCTGAACCTTGGGTCTTCCCTTGTCCCAACAAGCACCAAAAAAGTCATGTGGGCCCCATTGGGGTAAGCTAAAACATCAACTTCACGAGGTCATAACTTTTACATACAATCTTCATTTTAGGCGCACAATAGCCCATTGGAAAGGTCTATCCAAGGAATACACATGTCTCCATCAGACTAAAACTCTATTTACAAATTGATTGTGGCGAGCCCTAAAAATGTTGTTTAGGGCCTCAAAATGGCCTTGGAAGTCAAGGAATCAAAAAATAGGAAAAACCTACCAAAGTGGAAAACTGCCAAAATGAGCCAGTTGGAATAGGTGCAAGGCCACCGACATCCATCCAGATCAGAACCAGTTGAGGGGTGTCACAAAAGACACAATGTTTTTTTTTTTTAATTTACCATGGTGCTCTTCCTTGAACTTCATCGGTGTGCACTTTTATATTAGACGCACCGCTGGAGGTGCTTACTGTAGTTTTTTCACAGTACACACCACTTCAAGGTGAGCCAAAGTGTTCAAGTGTACTACTTAGAATTGGAATTTTTTTTGGAAAAATGGCCAAAGTTCAAGCTAAATTCAAATTTTAGTCTGATGAAAATTAAAATAGAACCAAAAATTTACTTGGCCTCTTATGTCCTGAGGAAGTATGGTTCTATTGTTGAGAGAAAATGAAAATTCACATGGTAATTTCCAAAATTAGGAAATGTGTGGAATCTACCAGTGGATCTCTACAACTCTCTGTAGAGCACCAGAAACAAGGAGTCTTTGGATGGAGAGTGAGTAAAAATGATTACTTGAGAGTTTGAAAGCACATAATGAAGTGTAACAATGAAAATCGACTTGGTAATTGTTTTAATTTACCCTACCGCGGTGGGCTTGACAACATTTTTACGCATTGGGTCGTAAGATTCAATGACACTGGTGAAGTTTGATCGGTGCTTATTATTTTTTTTATAACTTATGATTGTTCTTTTGAACATTTAATCACTGAGGCATTATTTTTTATGTGTGCATTGGTTTGTATGTACTTTACATGTGCGCCGGTAATAAAACCTCTGCAAAAACCTCTGGTCATCGACCTCCACTATAAACATAGAAAGGATAAATGTTTTGGGGAGGTTCCGTAAAAACCTTTTCTAGAGGGTGTTCTCCTTGTAATGATACCATTTGGATACCAATCAACTACCCATCTAGTCTCTAATCGACTGCCACTCGACCTCATGTTGACCTTATGTCGGTTAACCTTTCGACCTATTGGTTTACCACTTCGAACTTCAACTTAACTCACCAATCAATTCATAACCCAGTTGATCCACCTCAACTATCCATTGGGTTGATTATTCTTTCATTACAAAGAATATAACAAACCAACATATATGACTCTATAGAAACCTCTACTATGTTTCCCTTTGTTTTAGTTTGTAAACCTAACAATTGATTGCACAACTAAGCTAATGATCCACTTGATGAAGTGTAATTATATTATGAATATCCTAGTCAACTACTTTGTTTTCATATTCTAGTTCTTCCTAAAGCTACTTTATCCATTTAGACAAACTTATTGGAAACTCAACCTTGAAAATTTCATAGTCATCTTTGCTAGGATCGAGCTATTTCCTTGTGTTAATATTATGGTAGTTGCAGGAGGTATTTACCTCCACGTGTGAACCTGACAAGAATAGAAGACTCCAGAAAGAAAGAGAAAACCCTAATGAGTTGGATAATAACCCTAGAATTCTTGTTGGCTCAAGAATATAATTAATAGTAGGTTATTAGCCACCAAGAGAAGAAGTCGACCAAAAATAATAATAATAATATACTGAACAAACACATAACCAGAAGGAGAAGTTGGCCCCAAAAAATCTGGCAAAACCACTATAAATACAAGGCGCTAGTTCTCATTTGACAGAATCTCAGAGCTACAGTTCCCAGTTGGTGTGCACTGCAGTTCCCAATTTGGTGCGCACATGTGGAGGAGGGTTGTAGGTGCAGCTGCAGCAACAACTAGTTTTTAGTATTGGCTTGGACTATCTCTTGGCTAGGGTTTGGACTATCTGATCAGCTATTGTTGGTGCACTATCCTTGGAGGAAGATGCGTTACACCTTGTTTGGCTATCTAGCCTAGGGTTTTCTTCTGGAGTAATTCTCAGTCAAGGTTAAGGTGCTCGGAGGGTGGCTTCAGCCTATGGTTGGGTGACGAGGGTATCGTCAATGGACAAACGAACACACCATCTTCTATATTCCAACAGGTTATGGGCCCACCCCTCCTTCATTTAGTCTAAACACTGGAAGGAAACATAGCCACTAGGATATTGAGCTCATTGAGGAATTGTCGCTAGGGTTATTAGCATAAGCATCTCCCAAGACATTGTCGCTAGGGTTACTAGCAGGAGCAGTTGCAGAAACCCTAAACCTCTTTTTGAAGCACCTTAAGTGAAGATATTGACCTAATCTCTGGATAGATCAGTGCACCCTAGCCTAACGCATCTCTTGATACTCTCAGCAAGCCAAGATGTGAAGTTTGAATTTCTGGTCAAATCTAGGGTTTGACCAAGTCAAGCAACCATGACTAACTCTATGAAGTCTGAGAACAAGTTAGATGGAGCCTCTAACTTTAGATCATGGAAGACAAGGATTGACCTCGTCCTTTCCAAGAATAAAGTACTGAATTTCGTAAAAGGAAAGATCGTGAAGCCAGAGTTTGAAGAAGGAGAAGAGAAGGAATCGCAGAACATTGCAGTTATGGAGAAGTTCAAAGATGTTGACATCAATGCCATGAGTATCATAGTGGATTCCATAAAATACCACTTGATACCCTACATCTCCCATCTTGACTTATCGAAGAAGATGTATGATGCCTTAGAAAATCTCTTCTCAATCAGAAACTTTGGACAAGTTATGAGTCTGAAGAATGAGCTTCGTGACATGAAGATGAATGATGATGACAACATAACATCATACTTTGTAAGAATCTCCCAGTTAAGAGATCAACTACAAGCTAT
>JZKD02S1846049.1:40586-64864 GCA_000966675.3 Picea glauca | reverse complement strand
CTGCAACGACAGCTCTCCTCCAAACTTGCGCATAAACTGGGAAACTGCAGTGTGCACAAGTGTTGCTCTGCAATTCTGAGAATTCCTGCCAGAATGAAGACTGACCTCCTGTATTTATATTAATTCTGGCTAACTCCCTGGGCCGACTTCTCATTCCGGGTGCCTATTTACTTAGTATATAATATTTCTTCTGAACAACTTCTTCTCTTGGAGGCTAATAACCTAATACAAATTATCCTCTTGAGCCGAATTGTCTTCTAGGGTTATTATCCAACTCATTAGGGTTTCTTCTTGCTTCCCGGAATATTCTATTCTCGTTAGGTTTACACGTGGAGGTAAATACCTCCTGCAACTACCATAATATCAACACAACTCCTCCAAAAAGGAGATCAGCGCTCCTTGTTCCAAGGGTATAGAGTGTTGCAGCGCTCCCTAAAGCACTGTAGGGGAGTGCTAATGCTATGATATGGCCTACAGGGGAGCGTTGAACCACCCATAAATTCAAAATATAGTCAAAAAAAAATGAAGAAAAACTCACTCGGAATGCATAAAAAATAGTGAAATTACTATTGAAGGTTGGAGAAGGGTAATGGACAATGTTCAAATAGTAAAAGTGATCTGAAAGGTGGAAAAATATAAGTAAAGACAAGAGGAATTGTTTGGGAAAAAATACCTCAAAGATCAAATGAAATGGTGCATAGATCTCTGAATTTCCTTACAACAACTTTCGTTCATTCAGATAAGTGAGAAAGCAGTAGATCGACTCCAAATCTCGGGGAAGAAGAGTGACTCAAAGTAAGAAAGAAAGATGTAAAAAATCCAAACAAAACATCATCAATCCTTAGAAATCAAATAGTTGGAGGCTAAACAAGGACACATTGAGATGGTAATGACTCTGAGCAGATGAATCAGCAAAAAACCACACTCAGAGAGGGATTCTCTAAAGAATTTTAATCAGAAAAAGGCCAGCGCTCTAGTGTCAAGGGTACCAGAGCATTGTAGAACTCTGTGGGATCCTTCAAGGGAGTTCCAACGCTCTGGTGGTAGAGGCAAGGGAGCGTTGGGCTCTCAGAACTCAAAAAATTGCCCAGAAATAAAAAAAAAAACTCAAAAACAAATCCAGAAATTCAGTGTGTATAAGATGAATCCAAGATCCAACAACAAATCTAAGAATCAGAGACACAGCATGAATAAGATATAAAGGTGAGAAAAGGCCAAAAACAAGATCAAAGAAGGAGATCAAAACTGAAAGCTTCGGTCCCCAGTGGGGTCGCCAATTTCTGTTACAGGAAAATCCCCCTATGGACAAGTAGATTTCCTCTTGAACCCTAAATCTCTAATATTAAGACAGAAAGGTGATAACTTTGGTAAGTGGAATCCTTGTAAACCTAGCTAAGTCAATCAAATAGAGAAAAGGAAGAAGATGTATCTTTTTACGATGTTTGTCCTTGCATACCTAACTTATGATCTTGAATCTCCCCAATGGAGCCGCCAATTTTTGTTACAGGAAAATCCCCCTGCGGACAAGTGGATTTCCTCTTGAACCCTAAATCTCTAAGATCAAGACATAAAGGTGATAACTTTGGTCACTGGCATCCTTTTAAACCTAGCTAAGTCAATCAAATAGAGAAAAGGAAGAAGATGTACCTTTTTACGATGTTTGTCCTTGCCCAGTCCAAGTTGAGCCTTGATCCCCAAGCTCTTCAACAAGTCTTGCAATCCAATAACCGCAAAGACAAAACAAATTCCTATTCTACCATGATTAATTCAAAACTAGATCTATCTATCAAAGACAAGTTCATGTAGGCATACAAAACCTTGAAAGAAACAGGCCAAGCACATGTATTAATGAGAACTCGATAGCAATATTTACAGACCTTTGATGAAGTTGTAGCAACCTCTTCTAGCTCTCCTTGTCTAGCCCCTTTCTCAAATAATCCACAATCAAAATGACTATGCTTCACTGATTATATCCCTTATGAGATCATAAGTTTGATGCCTTCAATGTCCTCAACACCACTTCTCGTGAGATCATAAGTTAGGTATCTCTGAAACTCCCTCTCTATTTCACCATGAGAAGGCCTCCTTATATAAGCTTGGAGAGACCCAACCACCTTAGAGATTCTTGGAATAGGTTAAGGATCCTTCTCCATCAGTTGTGAATCTTCTCTAAGATCCAGCCTTGACCTCATATTCGAATCCAACCAACTCCAGAGATGAGGGGGATTTTTCCCTGATTTTCCTCAACAGCGCAAGATTTCCTCAAACAGCCCAGTGCTCCCTCGGAATGGGGCACAGAGTGTTGCAACGCTCCCCCAAAGAAGGATAGGGAGCGTTGGCACTCCCTGACATTGGGTAGTGGAGCGCTTCCCAAAATTTCCTTAAAAATGCCCATCACCCCCCCAGAAGGGTGAACAGAGTGCTGGAACGCTCCCCCAAAGAAGGTCAGGGAGTGGTGGCACTCCCTGACAGTGGGTAGGGGAGCGTTGGCCTTCAAAATTCATTTTTAAGTGGGTTTTTTCATGGAAAAAGCTTTGTACTCTTCATCAGATGATTTCTCCTTCTTAAACCAGTATTTGAGGGCATCTTCAAGTGTTCTTTGTGATGTCGTTCGAGACACGACATGGGCAAGATGATTGTATGTTGTCTGTAACACTTGCGACACTTGTGGCCAAAATGCGACACTTGTAATGACGACAATAGGTCATCATTGAAATGAGTAATTTTGATGTGTAACACATGGATATTCATTGCTAGGGTTTTGATGGATGAAATATTTCTTGAGTAAGTGGTCTCTTTTCATATTTTGGTTTTGTTTATGAATACATTTAAGTGTAACATTGTTTCTCTAGTGTTGGTTGAGCATTCTCTTCGATTATTCTTGAACAAATCCTTCTTGTCAAAGCTCTTAGAAGGTTACTAGTGAGAAAACTTCCCTTAAATTGTCCTTAACATTTTAAGAGGATCTTCTAGGGTTAGTAGTGAACAACCTCTAGGTATCACCCTAAAAATCCACTCATTTCTCTCCAAAGGAATCCTTAATTGACCCCATATGCCCAAAAATATAGTAGGCACTAGTAACTCTCCCAATAGTCAATTATTTAATTCTAAAAATTACTCTCTTTTTACTATTTTAGAGTTAATTTAGGGTTTTATTACGTCAAATTTTAATTTTTAGCCTTAAATAACCTAGACATTTTGACTTTTATGCATATTGTTGACCTAATAAACATTGTTAAAACCCTAATTTTTATTTATGAAGTGTTATTACAGCCTTATAGGGAAAATTTTCTAGGGTTTTAGGGTAGTTATATTCCCTTTAATTTTTTTATTTTGTTAACTAATGAAACCCTAATTTAGCTCATTATTTAGCCCTCTTTATTCATTGAATTATTACCTATCAAAGGTCTAGTTTATTTGTTGTTGTAATAACTTATTTTGTCGTTGTAATTTGATATTTTTTCCAATTTTTACATCCATAGGTTTTTTCTTCATTTGTAGTGTATGGAGATCCTCTCAAGCCTTGACTTGACTTGTAAAACCTCTTAGATTGACCTAGATCTTCATCTCTTCAAGTATGGAAATTTCTCACCACATTATCCTTGCTTTGTCTATCTTACTTTATTGGTTGTTGATTAAGTATCTAACCAAGAGGTCTTGTACCTTATTGTGTATTGCCTAGGGATTCATGGAAGCTACTAGGGAAGCCTCCCTTGTGTTGGATTTCACTCCTTCCATAAAAAGAAGGAAGTTGTTGCCTAGGTGGAAGGGGTGACATCTTTCAATGTTCCACTAGTCTTGTGCCTTGTGAAGGCTTTGCACTAGGTGATAGATTGTGTGGTAATCTTGAGGGAATGCCCACAACTTGGGATGAACTTGACAAGAATTAATATGTGTGTACTTTAGAGAAGTTATAACTAACAACATTCAAAGCATAAGGTCACAAAGTGCTACCATAAAATATGTCATCCAACAGAGATCTTCAAGGTGTAATTTTAACCACAGAATAATTTGTTCAAAGTATGAGAATTATGTGCCAACAATACTCAAAGAAAGGTAAGAGATATCATTTAAAGGCACCTTTTGCCACAATATTCAAGAACATATTTGTAACCACTAAGGATAGATAGCATAGTAACATATTCAATCTGAGCTCAATTTATAACATTAAGCAATGATCTTTAATGTATATATTCTTAAACATGAGAAAAGAGATCCCTATGTGTAAACAAAAGTGAATGGGACCATTCCACATGTAAGAAATGCTTAGAAAATTGTCAAAACATTGGTCTTAGCATGTCATCACAAGTTGATTATTGTGTGAAGCGCAAACTTATAATGATGAGATTATGTTACTTCAAACTGTGATCAATTTCGAGCATTGATGATATTCATTTAAGGTGTATTCTCATTGTATATTCAAAGGAAATGATGTACCATATTCAAAGCATAATACTATTGTACTTAGAACCAAGTATGTCAACCAGAGGTACCATAGAGAAAGGTTCAAGTGACAACACAATTATTCAATTCTATACTTCTTTGTGATGTTCACCATATACAACAAGTGTATTATACAAGCAATGTGAGTGGAAAGTGACTAATGTTACCAACATTGAAAACACAATCATTTCATCACAAACACTTAAACAATGAAGTAGGTAAGTTATATCATTTCGTGAATTGAATCATGCCAACATTTAAATGTGAATAGGTGTGTTTGAGAGACTTAATGTGTGTGTTTATTTCAAATCCAAAGACATCATACCATTGTAGAATAACTTCAGCCAACAAACCCTCACAAGAGACATTAGCACCATAGTGTAGGCCATTGGACTATAAATAATATTGATTTATTTTACGGGAGTTTCAAGATCTTGAACAAGCCAAAATGTTGTAATGCAAATGAGGTAACAAATCTGAAATTCAACTTTTGTGCAAACCATAAACTCTTGTCAACAATGCTTGGAAAATAACATAAGAGGTGCCATCATGTGTTAATCGTGTTTAGGTGAAGGATGAAGGAGTTATCATGGCACATATCATTACATATCACCACAAAATAAAAATCAAATCTGAGATGAACCAAGATGACAACCTTCAAGAGAAAGAATGAGTGTCTCCAATGCAAGGCGTTAGGTTTGATTAATGAGGTGTTCAAGCACTTAAAGTAGCATTTTTCCATATTTCTCCATATAAACCATGGATATGTTTCAATGTTGGCATAAATCCTTGTTAAACGATATTAAATGAGAGCAAGGCTCACACGTATCATATGTTTACAAGCACTTAGGCAACCGAATATAGATGATGAAGCTTAAACAATTTCAAAGATGCCTTTAAAAATTAGGGTTAGATCCAAAGATGGGAACATGTAAAACAAACATCAACACCCTAGGTCATGCCAAAATTAGGGGTAAATCATGAAAATACCAATTAGCATGTGAAATATCTAAGCTAAAGGAGATGTAGCAATTAAGACACTTAGATCTAGCTAACTAAATTAATAGATCAAGCAAGTAAGACTCTAGATTGCGAAAAAAAAAAAAATTAAAAAAAATTAAAAAAAAAAAATAAGGAAGGAGAAAAGAAAGGATTTTTTGGATTATTATTTTTTGTTGTTGAATAAATTAGTAGACTGGTGCTTAAAAAGGGCTAAGGGGTCACTACATAATTCTAGGTGAATCTTAGGGTTTAAGGATGAGACAATGTTGAGGGAACATAAGAGGATTCTCTCTCAAACGTTGACTAGGGTTGATAGGATTCTTCTAGAGTGGATGGGGGGATTGGTCCTCTAGAAATCATTTCCAATTACTAGCAAGGTGATCTCAAAGATTGACCTAAACAAGAGGGAAGATCCATAGGACATCCTACCTCAATGAAAATCAATAAAACATTAATGGTCAAAGGGAGTAAGGCAAGAACTCTATACCTTATTTTCCCTTTCAAGTGGAACAAGGTGTCCTTCTTTTCCCTTGTAGTAGCTCTATCCTCCAGCAAACCTGGAAAATATTCTATCTAGCCCTTGAAAAATATCTTTAAAAAAATTATAGAAGAATATAAATGCACAAGAACTTTGTGGGCAAGTTTTCTCAATAATCTCCAACAAATGAAAATGAGAGAGGTTTCCCCTTATATAGATAAGGAGCCTCCTCAATACAAGGTGTAATACAATGTGAAAGTTTGAAACCATGAGCCAAATACAATAAGTGGACATAAACCACCCTCATCACCATCCAATACATGGACGCCTCATAAAAAATGGTCAAATGTGTAGCAAGAAAAGGTCACATGTGTGGTCCAAAAGGGATAGGAGTGTGCCCTCCTTAAAATATGCCAACATAAACATAGTCCAAATGTGAGGCACCCTCATAACAAACTCCATAGAATGAGGGTCCAATATGTGTGGGTGAGGAATAGTCAACCCAAACTGAAGTGTGCCCTTCTAGAAGGAGAGAGAAGTGGCACATGTGACATAAATACGGTGCATGATCAAATGTGGAAGGTCCAAGGTGAAACAAATATCTCAACCACCTGTAACAACCTGGCCCATGTCCTATAACAACCTGGTCCATGTCCCCAACTACTTCAACAAACCCCATGAGCGGTCCATGTGAGAGAAAAAGGCACACATGTGGACTAATATCAACCAACTAAACAGGGGCACCTTCATGAAGCAATCCATCTGGACACTGTGGTGATGTGGCATCATTGTCATAGCCCGATACACTGTCATAGATACCAGAGTAGTGACATGTATCCCAATGCAGTGTCATGGATCTCGAGACATGGTACACAGATCCCAATGCATTGGATCCCATTTCAATGTTCACCACTTTTATGAATAACCAAGAAGTTATAGCATCACATCCAAATAAACCACCAATGCATGGAATATCAAATATATCACACCATAATGTACCATCTATAGTGCATCTATCATCTGAGAAGTGAGGGGGAGGATTTGATACATACCAGACTTGAGTTGGCACAATCATATATATGAAGGAGAGAATGAGAAGAAGTGTTTGAGTCTAGAGAATATGAACAAGATAGCTCATGCAATCATCAACATGATACCCTTGTGAGAGTGTCTTTGAAGTAGTTACCCCTTGGTGGATAACATGTCCTATTTTTATTTGATAGTAGTTAACCATATATAAGTGCCACCTTGGTTAAGATCTTGTTGAGATTTTATTGAAATTTGTCAATTATCCTTGAAATAATAAATATGGAGTATTTGATATTATCACTAACTCTATTCATTTAGAAAATAAATACATCACTCGGAAGGAAAAAAAAAATAGTACTACCTTTATTTTTATGTATTTTCATATCTCATTGGTGTTGATCTTTCAATGAACAAGGCTTAAGCATGAAGTTCATTTCATTTTAGCATTTTATTTAAACCATGAACAATTTGTTGCAGCACCCAAGATCACAAGAAGAAACACCATGCACAAGTACACAAGAAGTATCCTGGGAAACCCTTCTACACAAGGAAAGAAAACCCAACCAATCTTTTGCTATATTCTTTAAGAGAAATACCTTCACCACCATAAACACCTAACACACAAAAGGGTGCTCACAAACCCTAGAAACCTAGCGCCCAAGAGAGGTGCACGCTTTTCCCAAGAACAAGTGTTTGCTGAAATTTTCAAACTCACACTTGTACTATGATTCCTCAATGGGGAATTTTCCTTTATTTATATTAGACTGAACCTGTCAACAGAAGTGTCTATTGGCACAACAGGGCCAACCTCAATAATTTATAATATAATTAATAATTGCCATATCAATTATCTTTTACATTAAGGTGGGGCCGACATGTACCCTTTACATAACAATTAGGGTTACATGTAAGTTTGACTCTTGAACAATATAGCAAGGGATCTTATACACCCACTAGTGCTCAGCCACTAAGGGTACATCCATTTGTGCTCAGCCACAGAGATGTCTCTCTATCTCACTGTATCTCACAGAAGAACCACACTCACTAGTGCTCAGCCACTAAGATCATGTTCACCTATGTTCATCCACAGGCACGTCCAACTCAACAAATCTTATTTCTCACTGCGTTACACAGGAGGGTCATTTGGAGTTCATCATCTCAACTCTCTGCTCAGAGGAGGCTAATACATTGTTTCATCTTTGTCTCAGAACGATGCACCTAGCTCATGGGATTTCACACGTTCACATGTGCTCAACCACAGGAATGTCTAACTCAGCAGATCTTCTTTCTCATTGCGTTACACATGAGAATCATCTGGATTTCATCTCAACTCTTGGGAAGGAGGAGGCCAGTACAACGTTCTAGTTCTATCTCAGATAGGAACCACACACCCAACTCATGGGCTCTCTCTCAGGTTGACTCAACCAGTCTGTGTCATGGAGGATGTCTCATGCAGTTGTAATCATCAGCACTCCCTCTCAGCTAGGGAGACATTCTCCATCGGGCGAAGTCTCGCACGGAAGTACTCGAACTTTGTCTTGGTTGTAGTCATCAACACTCCCTCTCAACTAGAGAGGTATTCTTCACCAAGACAGTTTGGTGAAGATGTATGCAATCTTCTCATGTGTAGGAAGGTATTGCACGTGTACTGCTTTCCTCTGCATCATGTCTCTGAAAATGATATTTTATCTCAATGTGTTTTGATCTATCATGAAACACGGGGTTCTCAAAGAGCTTCACACAACTCTGGTTATAATCATATAATCCATCTCATGATCAGGTAAATCTGTCAGAAGATTATGAAGCCACACTGCTTTGCACACTCAATGTTATATACTCTGCTTCTGCGGTACTCAAGGCCACAGAGCTTTGTTTCCTGTTGCTTCAGGAAACCATGGTCAACTCCAAGGTAAAACAACAACCAAATGTGCTCTTCTAGTCCACTGTACTCTTTGCTCAAGCTGTATCGGCATATCCCTGCAAACTCAAGTTCACACTAGAGGCATATCTCAAGCCATATTCAACTCTGCCTCGCATATATCTCAATACATGTGTTACTATTATCCAGTGATTCTGTCTCAGTTGACTCATGGATTGACTAAGCACATTCATTGCATAGCATATATCAGGTTTGGTGTTAACCAGATACATCAATGATCCAATCAGTTGTCGGTACACATGTGGATCAACCTCATTTGAGTCATCATCATTTTTTTTTTCGTCAAATCCATCACCATCCATGTAGACATAGATTTGCATTCTGGCATACTGAACTTCTTTAATATCCCCACTGTATACTTTTCTTGATTTAGGAAAAGTCTCATTGGTCCTTTGTCATACTTCTTGTCCCAAGAAGTGGTGCATCATACCCAGATCCTTCATCTCGAAATCAGAATTCAAAGCTTTCTTGTAACAACACGCCTTCTTGAATAAGTAATCAAAATCAGTCTCTCATCACCAACAATGTAATAGTATAGGTTTGGATCAGCAACACTCTTGTTGAAACCCAAACTTCACCAAGAATCCATCTATCTAATGCAGCTTCCAACTCATGGATGGTAGTACAGATGGAAGTGCATCGGGCTACTAGATCAATATGCCTCATCATAGTTCACTCCCTCTGCTTGTGAGAATCCTCTAACTACAAGTCTCATTTTGTATTTCTCGATACTTCCATCAGTTGCATGCTTGATTTTATAGATCCACTTGGAAGTCACCATAGACTTCCCTACTGGTCTCGGAACAATGTCTCATACATCATTCTTTAAAATATATTGGTATTCTTCTGTTATGGCATCTTGTTATACCTATTCTCATGTTGCTTCTCCATGACAGGGAGCCTCAGAATCAATGAAGTGGCTCATGGTTGAAGGGTAGCTCAAAAATTTCTTTTGCTTTCTCGGGATGTCCCTTGAGGAACTTGTATGTTCCTCTGCCTTCTGCAGATTTTTGTCGAGCCTAGGCAGGCCTTATATTCCCTACTGCAATATCTCTGGGCATATCAACTAGAGCAATTGGATCAGCTGGAATAATGTCTATCTCCCTTTGAACTATTGAAGGGGGAGAATGTATTGTCTCTTCCTTCTTTTCATTTTGTTTTGACTCCCTCTGAGTCAAGTAACACTCTCTAAAGTTTGAAGGATGGATGTCTTCTTTTACTTGCTTGTTAGATATTTTATATCTTCTTGACTAGTATAATAATCAATCAATAAGGTTTGGACTCTCTTACCAGGGATAATGGTCCAAGTCAGGAGGGCTCCCACACTAGAGATAATACCCTTCACTTATTTAAGAATGCAATAAACTATAAACTTAATGATCAAACAATTAACCTGGATCTGTAGTCGTGCTCAACTTTATATTTCTTTTAGAGGAAATACTTCTCATCTCTCTTATCTTCATCTTTTCGAGGTGGGTCTGGTTCAATGTCAGCGGTGGAGGCATATTGTCTTCATTTCTTCCTGGTTGGACAATTTCTAGCATAGTGTCCATATTTGTCACATCTGAAGCACTGAATCTCTGAAACATCTCTTCTTTGATTATGACCTGAAGTTGATGGAGTCTTCTCATCTGTGAATGTTTTTCTAAATTTTCTTTTGAATATTCCTCATTTCTTTGTCTGAACTGCAAGAGCATGGTTGTCATCAGGGGAGTCTTCCACTCCTCTATTTCCGAGTCTAACTTCTTCTTGAGTACGGTCTGTCCATAGACAATCAAAAGTTGGTAACTTTTCTCTTCCACTGATGCTTTGAAGAAAAGGTTCCCAGTGTTTTGGAAGATTGTTGAGGGTAGATAAGACAAGTTCTCTATCAGACATGATTTCTCCAATGGCACCTAGTTGTTCTTTGATCTCTGATATCTTCATAAAGAAGGTAGCCACTATATCACCTTTTGTCATTTTGGTAATTTGAAGTTGGCCCTTTAAGGTGAGGGCTATGAGGGTGTTGTCACTTTCAAACATATATTTCAGTGTTTCATACATTTCATAAGTTGTCTTTAGGTTAGCAATACGAGGAAAGAGATGATCTATTACTGAGTAGATGAGTATTTTTCTTGCCTTGACATCTTCTTCCCTTCTTATTTCCTTCTCTTCAACGGTAGTTGTTTCTAGTAAATTATTTTGTATCACACTCAAAAGGTCATCTTCTTCAAGGGTGACCTGAAGCCTTGACTTCCAGGAGCTGAAGTTGCTTGATCCATCAAGCCTATCTTCCAGTAAGGTTATGTTCTTCATATTTTCAGATTTCTTCACAAATTCTCGCCAACTAGACTTAGATAACCTAATGGCTAGGCTAGGCTAGCACTTTTAAGTTTTGTTGGGCTTATGAATGCCAACAATAAACTTCACATGAATACTTGTTGAGCTGAAATGTTTCTTCAAGGAGTTGCAGAAACCCTAAAATCAAGATTCTACAGAAAATTGTGGAACTCTAGAAGCCCTAGGGCCAAAAAATCAAAATCCTCTAAATTTCACTTTGAAGGTCTCTCAAGGTGCGTTGAGGGAGGTCGTACACCTTTATCCAAATTCCAGCCCCAACATCCAAGTGTAGGGTGTTGAAAAGGCCAAACAAGGGAGGGTCATACGGATTTTGTAGAAACCCTAGAGGTTGTACGGAACTACAGAAGAGGACAACTTAGTTTTAATTGCTTGTGCAGGGATTCTTCAAGACCTCTGCTCTGATACCATGTTGATTTTTCAATGAGAAAGGCTTAAGCATGAAGTTCATTTCATTTTATCATTTTACTTAAACCATGAACAATTTGTTGCAGCAACCAAGATCACAAGAAGAAACACCATGCAGAAGCACACAAGAAGTATCCTAGGAAACCCTTCTACACAAGGGAATAAAACTCATCCAATCCTTTGTTATATTCTTCAAGAGAAAGACCTTCACCACCATAAACACCTAGCACACAAAAGGGTGCTCACAAACCCTAGAAACCTAGCACCCAAGAGAAGTGTGCACTTTTACCAAGAACAAGTGTTTGCTGAAATTTCCAAACTCACACTTGTATTATGATTCCTCAATGGGGAATTTTCCTTTATTTATATTAGACTGAACCTGTCAACAGAAATGTCTATTGGCACAACAGGACCGACCTCAATAAATTATAATATAATTAATAATTACCATATTAATTATCTTTTACATTAAGGTGGGGCCAACCTATACCCTTTACATAACAATTAGGGTTACAGGTAAGTCTGACTCTTGAACAATATAGCAAGGGATCTTATACACCCACTAGTACTCAGCCACTAGGGGCACATCCATTTGTGTTCGGCCACAGGGATGTCTCTCTATCTCATTGTGTCTCATAGGAGAACCACACTCACTAGTGCTCAGCCACTGCGATCATGTTCACATGTGCTCATCCACAAGCACATCCAACTCAACAGATATTCTTTCTCACAGCGTTGCACATGAGGGTCATATGGAGTTCATCATCTCAACTCTCTACTCAGAGGAGGCTAACACATTGTTTCATCTCTGTCTCAGATTGATGCACCAAGCTCATGGAATTTCACACGTTCACCTGTGCTCAGCCACAAGCACGTCTAACTCAACAGATCTTCTTTCTCACTACGTTACATAGGAGAATCATCTGGAGTTCATCTCAACTATCTGGAAGGAGGAGGCCAACACAACGTTCCAGTTTTGTCTCAAATAGGAACCACACACCCAACTCATGGGCTCTCTCTCAGGTCGACTCAATCAGTCTGTGCCGTGGAGAATGTCTCACACAGCTGTAATCATCAACAATTGGGTGAAAAGGCATTACAAGAGAGATGTGTAATTCCTTCCATGCTAAATATCGAGTTGACACATGGCATTTTAAAAAAGATATTAATAACAAAAATAAATTCAATGTCAACCATAAATATTAATAACAAAAATAAATTCAATGTCCACCATAAGTCAAATAATATTAAAATAATAGTAATAATAAATATGTCCATGTCCACTTTAAATAACATATTTCCATATCATATTTATATAACATAAAGTTAACAAGTGCATTTAGATGTCCAATTTAAATAAAATAGTTCAATATGAACTTTATATAACATGGAGTTATCTAGTTGACTAATGCATTTACAAAATATATTAATAACAAAAAAACAAAAAAATCGAAGTCCCCAATTTCAATGTCCATTTTAAATAAAATATTTCAATATCAACTTTAATAAATAAAGCAATTGAAAGTAAAAGAATTATTATTATGTTGAAAGGTACTTTTTGTAGAGATGTGTAATTCCTTCCATGCTAAAAAAAATTAATAGCAAAATATTTTCAATGTCGAACATAAATAAAATATTTCAATGTCCACCTTAAATAAAATATTTGGATATCAATTTTATATATTTATATTAAGTTGGAAGGCTTCTCTAAATGCTCTTAATCTCTTACCTTTCTTAAGCTTCAAGAGACCAATTGTGGTCTTAGCGGAAGTTAATCATCATATATATATATATATATAAAGTAATTGAAAGTAAAAAAAATTATTATGATTAAACCATTTTAATGTTGTGTTGTTCATTGTAAAAAATTCTTATAATTAAACCATTTTAATGTTGTGTTGTTCATTGTAGACAAGCCTAAGCTCAACATATTTTGATTTTTATGTCAATGAAAGCAATCACAAGGGAGTGTTATATTCTATAATGATTGATTGGTTGTGGGGTGAGTATATGCCTTATTGCTTAAAGTTCCGGTTAAAATACACTTATCTTGTGGCATCTTGAAATTGTATCTATGCCTATAAAACCTCCCACAATCCAAATGCACTTAACTGCCAACCAAGAAGTCACCTTAAAAGTGATTCAATAGTTGGATTGGTTATGAGCCTTAACTACTAATCAAGCAACCTATAATCAAATCATGTGGCTTCCATAACCTCCCTATATGATAACATGGTGCAAAGTGATTTGTTGATTAGATTAGTTATTGGCCTTTCACAACCTACCTATACCAACCAGCATGCATTGGTTCTATTGGTTATGAACCTTTGTTACCAAAACCTACCAACCTATAATCAATTATTGGATTTCGTAGCCCACTTATATCTTAACATAATGCTTGTGGGGCTATGTTTTAACACAATGCTTAGGCTCAAGATGCCAACCAACCTTCCTCTAGACTCTCCCTCTTCTCTCTTGGTACAATGTCAATGTCCTCTCTTAGTACAATGTCGAAGCTAGTACAAATCTAAAAATCATTCAAACTCCACACACCTTACACACAACTTCAGTGCATCAAAAATCTGAGCAAACTTCCATTCTTGCTAGATGATCTATGAGCAACATTCCTTCCTTGACAGCCATAGCTAAATAAGTTGTAGTCAACTACCCACAAATATAGTTTTAGGTCATACTCCATAAAAGTGGATCCAACCCTTAATTCTACTTCCTCTTCCTACCTTACCTAGGTAACCTGCTGTCTGCTAAAGAACTCTTTGCAATAAGGTCAAAACCAGTCCATGCAACTAATTCTGGAACAGCACCCTGTGTATAAATATATAAAATTGAAGAAAGGTGTAAAGAGATTGGTTATTTTGTAAATATGTTGCATTTTTTCCTCCAGCATGATTACATCCCGCCATGACCAGAAGTCAAATGCAAAGTACCAGTTGTTTCCATTCTATTCAACCCAATTTAAATATCATTCCGAAAGGATCTAAATATATCAAATCTTTCGGAATCTAAATATATCAAATGCAATGAACGCCACTTAGTCTCGACCAATCCAAAAAAAAAAAAATTAGAAATTTAAAATCTCTTTAGTAAAGGCCTAACTAAACTAATCAAATCCAATAAAGCCACTGGGCTACCTCATTTGAAAAACCATCTGTATAATGAGTACTGTTGAGGGATGAAGTGTACGCATCCCTTTCTGGGATTTCATGATGAGAATATACATAGACAGATGAAGATAGCAGAGTGAACTGAAAATACTAACAGGATTCTATCAAGCACCGGAATTTTTCCATCTGATGATCTTCCAGTGCCATGAAGACGTTCAATCCTTCTTTATCGGAATTGGGAAGCAGCAGCACAAAGTCCATCCAGCTGTTTATCACCGGCCCCGAGTACAATGGCTTCCCCCATGGATACTCAATTTCCTCAAATCCCAATCTCTTCCATGGGGAAATGACGATGCTTCTTTCTGCACAGGGGATCCCTTTGTACACTTCCAGCCAATCTATTGCAGAGCGAACGTAGTCATCCGTCACTCTGCCTATGCCCTCCTGGACTCTCTGCACGCACCAGCTGAGCGACGCCTCTTTCAGCTCCTTGGCCGTTGCTCGAGCATACCCTGGAAACACCGCGTTACCTGCAAATTCCCTGGGCAACGGTGGATTCATCCTCGATCTTATGTCCACTGCAAATAACACTGTGCAGGTTTTCTCCAAAGGGCTCTCCACTGCAATAGTGTGGGCTTGCCATAGGTGGGCTGTGAGAGCCTCGAAGCTGGTGCATTGCTGCCCGGCCTTCCTTTTCAAACGGCCCAGCATTTCTCCGGAGATGGGAAACAGCTTGCACGAAAGCTGGGACCAACATTTGGGCTCCGACTGGCTAGGGTTTGGCATGTTTGAAAACTTTGTGAATTCCAGGTGCTCGTGCTTTATGTGAAGAGGGTTTCTTGCCTTCAGACGGCTACGATCGGGCTGGGGAACTATGGCTAGGCTTTCTCCTTTGGCCACGGACGCCAAATTTCTCATAAAATCCACAGCTGAGAATCCATCCAACAGAGTGTGATTCATTCCCAGCCCGATGGCAAAGCCTCCACCTTTGAACCTGGTTACCTGCCAAAGATTTATAGATAGCTTTTATTAAACCCTCCACAAGATTGAATGGCCATATGTCACCATAAAATAACCTAAAGAAAAAAAGAATAGCTTTGTAAGAATGGAGTATCTTATTTGAGATTGGATTGTTATGGGGAGCATTGTCCCAACCACCAAGTTACAGGGGGCACTGATGGAGTGATCATATAACATCAAAAGAATTTACATTATGTGTTAACGTTTTCAAAGAACTTACAGCAAAAGATCATATTAAGCAAAGAT
The DNA here is from genome assembly GCA_000966675.3 of Picea glauca. Taxonomy (NCBI): domain Eukaryota; kingdom Viridiplantae; phylum Streptophyta; class Pinopsida; order Pinales; family Pinaceae; genus Picea; species Picea glauca. The sequence goes on along the minus strand of JZKD02S1846049.1, from coordinate 48,840 downwards.
ACTGATGTGATGGTGATAACTAAGTCATGGTCTTGGTCTATTCATCTAGCTCCAATCTTCTTAGTTCCCCATCAAGAGCTGGCTGCCCTATTGACTCTACTTTCAACAGACTGCTTTTTGCAGGCATCGTTTTCTCAAACCATCATTGCTATACCTTCCATTAAATTGTCCTAAAATGCTGAATCCTGGTATGTGCGAGTTTGATGCAATATAGAGTAACTATAGAATTAATAACCTACTTGTGCTAATTAGCACAAGCCCATATAACTCATGGTTTCTCAACCCAGCCACTAAGGCATAGGGAGGCTCATGGAGAGATCATATGACATAAAAAAAAAATACATTTTGTGTTAACATTTTCAAAGAATCTAAAGCAAAAGATCATAATAATTTAGTAGATCAAGAACATGACTTAGTTATCACGACTCACCATTACATTTTGTCAAAGAATTTACAGCAAAAGATCATAATAAACAAAGATAGTGATGTAATGGTGATAACTAAGTCGTGGTCTTGGTCTACTCATCTGTATCCAATATTTGCAGTTCCCTCAAGAGTGGACTACCGTATTGACTCTACATTCAACAGACTGTTTTTGCCCGCATCATTTTTCCAAAACATCTTTGCTGTACCTTCCATTGAATCTTCCTAAAATGCTGTATCCCGGTATGTGCAAGTTTGATGAAATATGTGTAATTATAGAATTAATAGCCTATTTGTGTGAAGTATCACGAGCCCATGTAACTCATGGTTTCTCAGTCTACTATTGAGCCTGTTTTTCATTTTTCATGCTCTTTTCCAAATTGTCAAGCATGGGACTGTATATTATGAATTCAAATATGGCCATTTATATGAACCTATGAAGACGAGATATGCATCTCTAAGATCACAGGTATACATCAAATACGAGCTTTGATGAAGTTGCATGGAATGCAAGTTTAGATGGGGCTCTTTAGATGAGACTGTGAGTATTCAATACATCCTGTAAAATTATTATACCATTATACATAGAGACACACAACACCCCATTTAGACTGGAAAATGCATCTATATACTCCCTGGATTGTAAAATGTACTTCTGTGCCATTATTTTAATTTAACTTAAGGATCCAAAGCAGTAAATAAGAAATATTTCTGTAGTGTGCTCAATCATTTAACAATATGGAAGAAAATAGTTAGTGAGTTGAGTGTGCTTAGCAAGCAATAAGCAAGCAAAAAGTCTGAGAAATTTTCATAGCCTGCTAAGACAGTGTTAGAATGATATATATCTTAAGTGCTTATTAGATATCTTAACTAGCACACAATGATAGTTGAGGGATGTTTTACATTCTACTTCATGATGGTCAGAAATGATTACACATACTTATTTATATTGGACCTAGTTTTAGTATTAACAAGTTATTCCATCTATTGAGAAGCAAAGTGCTCTACATCACGGGTGAGTGAAGATAATTTTAGTGATAGTTTTAAATAGATATCTGAACTTAACACATATCGATAGTTTCAGAGATCTTTGGATGGTGGACGAAAATGATTATACAGTTGCTTACATTTAGCTTCATTTAGTTATTGAAAATTTTCTTCCATAGATATTGCTTTCTGAAAAAGAAAACGTTCTACAGTCTAGGTAAATAGAGATCTTCATGTGGGTTAGGTCTAGTCACTAGTGGATGAGTGTTGTGGTTATATTGCAAGAGGTCTCAGGGTGAAGTCCCTGGCCAGCTATATTGTTGAGATTGTTGGGCCTCAGTCAATGTCCCCACCTGGTTAGGCCCTGATTGATAGGTTCCAATAGTCTGTTTCAACACTGAGTTACCAGGATCTATTAGATTTTAGATGTGATTATTTTTCTCTAAAGGCTTATTAAATTCTAGGTTAAAATAAATTTATACTAAGAATCAAGCTACAAGCAGAGACCCAAGTTAGATGAGGCAGAGTGCAAGACCCAAGTTAGATGAGGCAGAGTGCAAGTCCTAAGTCTTGGATGACTTTGGCCACATAAATACACCCTCATAACAGCTAAGAGCATAACTTAGCCAAAAGGATTTTATACTTATTTCCAAAAAAACTAAACATCCTGCTATTGTATGTGTGTATATATATGTCTGTTGAATTTATAATTTGTCATTTTTTCATTTTTTTTCTAAAAGCTTAATAAATTCTGCATTAATATAAATTTATACTAAAAACTATGCTGCAAACAGTAAGCAGAGACCAAAGTTAGATGAGGCCAAGTGCAATCAGTAGGTCATCAAAGACTAATACACCGGTCATAGCAACCCAACTTAGCCCCAGAAAAAAATCTATACCTATACCTATTTACAAAAAGATTCATACTTATTTTCAAAAAGTATAAACATCCTTAGATAGTTGAAATGCAAGAAAATGGGTATCTGAACTGGCTTTTTGTTTTCTAAACTACTCTGCAAGAAAATGTGTACCTGACCTGACTTTTTGTTTTTTAAACTACTCCTAAGTTTTGGATGACTTTGACAACGTAAATACACTCGTCGTAGCACCGCAACTTAGCCAAAATAATTCTATACATATTTCCAAAAAATTCTATGTAAGGAAAAGTATACCTGAATTTTTGTTCGAAAGATTCTATACCTATTTCCAAAAAAATTCTATGGAAAATTCTGTACCTATTTCCAAAAAAATTCTATGGAAAATTCTATACCTATTTCCAAAAAGATTCTACACCTTTTTCCGAAAATATCTAAGCATCCTTCGAGAGTTTAACTGCAAGAAAATGTATACCTAAACTGACATTTTGTTTTTTTTACTAATCCCATGCTTTATCCTACAAGTTTCCCATAATAAAATTTCATATCAATTTTCGGAATAAATAAGCAAATATCTCACCATACTGTTTACCAGCGAGCGAATGAAAACATATGCACACCTGTAAGAATAAAAGGGGCAAATCTTGGAGCTTATCAGCTCCATAGTCCTGCAAAATGAGTTGGGTAAACGCTGGATTTGGATATGCGATATCTGGTAGCTGATCCAATGTTAGCTCACTCGTAGCAGCAGCGAAAAGCGCCCCTCCGCCGTTACAGTCGATTTCAAGCCGACCCTCTTCAGTATCGAGATTGAGCCTCCCCGCCATGTAGTCATAAGGAACCAACAATTTACTCAGAGAGCTGGCAACTATCTGAGCGACGTCTTCCCCTCCTTTACAGAAGAAATGGAGTGTCTCCACTGTGAACACCAAATTCTGGTCGAAGTTAGAAAGGAAGAAGGATCGTCTCTCTGTTTCTTCAGCAGGAAATACAAAGAACGGCTTCTCCACTTTGATTTTGAGATCTAAAACTTGATGCCCTGATCTTGTTTCCTCCATCGAAATGCAAAACGCAGAATTCAAACCGAGATGCTTAGTGATCTGAGATTTGGTCTTCTTGCGAGACTGATTAATAGCTAGGCTGCGCGTCCCAAGGTCTCCTCTACTACTTTCGATGAGAATTCTACTTTTCAATGACAGTTGAGAAGTGATTGTGAAAGCTTTCATCAACTGACGTGTGGTCATTGATTGTATTAAAATGAGCTGCCCGTAATCATGGAAGCCAAAGCGCAGATAAGGTTTCTGCAATCCATTAAATGACCCGTGATAGTGCAGTTTAACTGTACATGCATTTTATGGGCATTGCTTTAGTCGTACGTATGGGAGCGGAGGATAATTTCCTTTCTAAAACCTGGAATCATCGACGTAACTTCTTTAGCCAAATGGGATACAGAATGGAGTATCACAAGTCGATCCTTCCACGAGAATTGGATTCATCGGCATTCCCAGTCTCTTAAAAATCTGTTCATGCCGATTGGGCCTAGAGCGATCATTGGGCACTAGGCATGAAGCAATAAACGCATATATACAATGAATTCTCTAACATTTCAAATTCAATCACAATTCGCAGGTTGGAATTTGATGGCCAAATTGCTTGCGCCATCAAATAGGGTTAAAAAACTTGCTATTAATAAAATGAATTAAAAACCTTGCTACTAAATAAAATGAATTAAAATACTTGCCTGTGAAATTTGATGGTATGAAATAGTGGCTAGCACTATACAGCCTGCTGTCAGCATTGTATGCTGTGGCAGGCACAGTATATATAGTATATATGGTACTAAATATTTTAACATATAAACTAAGGTGATACAATTATGTATATATTACTTGCATCATCATTAATATTCAATACTAAGTTGTATAGTAAAAACTTTATATGATTATTAATAAAATAAATTAAAATATTTAATAAAATTGATAAATTTAATTTAAATTTAATAGATAATTTGTTTTTAAATTTCAATTGAAAGAGTAATTTAATAAGTAAAAAAAATCTAAACTTTTTGGAAATGTGTCTAATATTTTTATATAATTTATGAGAATTTTGACATATTTTAAAACAATTAACATGGAAATAAAATTTGATCACTTATTAAATTATCCGTATATTATACATTATTTCTATTGTTATATTGTTATTGAACAATATATAATGTTTGCCTTCTAATTTAATATAGGATGAGCATCATATCATTTACATAAAAGTTCAATGAAACTTAATAAAATATGCATTGTTAACTCTCTACAAACAAAGATGGAGCATGCACTCCCCCAATTGCAATAATACTACCCTAAATTTTCTCTATACGTGGGTGCATAATGTTTGTTGATGCTTAATGGGTTGTACAAATGAAAGGTTCCCTTTTTCAATAGTTCCTTTCAAGTTTTTTGGAGTTGTGCGTGCATGATTCTTCTTTGAAGTTTAATATATTATGAGCATCATATTAYTAGCATAGTCGTAAAGTGGTTGGTTGTTGGTGAAYGYCGAAACACACATAGGGTTGGTGTTGTGGCTAGTGAACGCTGAAACACACAACTGAAATGCACATAGAGCTGAGGAAATCTAAAAGTTAATTTTAGATGTGGTAATTTCAAAGGTTAATCAGTGAAACGTGGCAATCATATGGTGGTACAATAATTTCTTAATATGATTAGGTAAATGTTAAAAAGTAAACAGATTAACTGGTGCATTCAAAAATACAAGGAAGTTATGAAGAGTAAATCACATTCATTGATTTGGAAGGACAACTAAGAATATGCCAGCATCTTCAATTGTTAGCCATTAAATTATAATTTTAGATTAAAAGTTGATTAACTGTGCCCATCTCCAATAAATATACGCCGATATTTAATGTGTTGTAAAAAAGAAACATTTCATTTTCTCAAAATATTTAGTATTTTATTTGGTAATGTTTATAGGGACACATCTACTCGAGTTAAAGTTTTTTTTTTAGGAAATGTCAATTCAACGATCAATCCAAGTACTTTCCAATAGGGGATCAAGAGTTGCTTCATCCAATCACAAACATTTATTTCATGTTTTGGGGAGTTTTAAAATGAAAATTTTTAAAATGCAAGAGATTGTTACACCAATTTTTTTTTGAAAAGATGTATTTTGTTGCATCCTTATTTTTCTTTATATAAACACATGTTCTAAAACTTAAATGAATATATTAACGTGTAATATATGAAGTTTGGAAAACAATTTTTTATATCTCAAAACCTTATCATAAGATCAAAATTTACTCATTACTTGACAAGCACACATCATTGCTTACCAAGAATGCCCCAATTCAAACCTAATCTCAAACTTCCCTTATCATCAAGATCCTCCAACTTCCACAAAGAGTAAAGATGGTTGAAGCTTTTAGGTTAGAAGAATATTGAGCTATAGGGAAGAGAAAACTCAAAGAAAATATAACCCTGCAACATCAAGGAAATGATGCAACAACTGAGGAAAATCACAAAATACCTAAAAACACTCCATATGTTGCATTTTTTAATTTATAAGATTTGCATCTTAAAAAATTTGCATGTTGAATCTCTCCTTCTAGAATTATTAAGAGGATCCTCAACCCAAGTAACCAAACATCTTTAATGAAAGGCCAGAAAAACCACCAAAAACTTACAAACGCCTTTGAATTATTTTGAGGATATGGAAGGGGTTGAGTTACATGGAGATACTCCCCTTAACTAATTAGGATATAAGTCTTATCACATAATATTTTGGGGTTCCATTAACCCCTATGAAATTAGAAATATTATTAAAGCATTGGAAGAATTTGTTTATAACAAGTTAAATTAAGTTAAATTAGTAGGGTTAAATATAAATATTTTGTTGGATTTAAATTAGTAGGGTTAAAGTGTTTAATATTTTATTTGGTAATGCCTTTAGGGACACATCCACTTGAGTCAAAGCTCTTTCTTAAAGGGGGATATCAATTCAAGGGTCAATACAAATACTTCATAATTGCAGACCAAGAGTTGCTTCATCCAATCGCAAACACTTCTTCATGTTTTGGGGAGTTTTGAAATCAATTTGTAATGGAAATTTCCAAAATGCAAAAGTTTGTTGCACCAAATTTCAACCAATGTTTTTTGAAAAGATGTATTTTGTTGCATCATTATTTTTCTTCCTATAAACACATGTTCTAAAACATAAATGAATATATTGATGTGTAATATATGAAGTTTGGATTTAACAAATTTTTATATCTCAAAACCTCATCATAAGATTAAAATCTACTCATTACTTGCCAAGCATGCCCCACTTCAGATCAAACTACTCATCGCTTACCAAGAATGCCCCAATGCAAGCCTAATCTCAAACTCCACTTATCATCAAGATCCTCAAACTTCCACAAAGAATAAATATGGTTGAAGCTTTTAGGTTAGAAGAATACTAAGCTATAGGTAAGAGAAAACTCAAAGCAAATATATACCCGCAACATCAAGGAAATGATGCAACAACCAAGGGAAAATAACAAAATACCTAAAAATGCTCCATATGTTGCATTTTTTAATTTATAAGATTTGCATCCTAAAATTCTCAAGCTAAATCTCTCCTTCTGGAATTATTAAGGGGAACCTCAACCCAAGGGACCAAACATCTTTAATGAAAGGCCAGAGAAAACCACCAAAAACTTCCAAACTCCTTTGAAGTGTTTTGAGGATATGGAAGGGGTTGAGTTACATGGAGATACTCCCCTTAAGTAATTAGGATATAAGTCTTATCACATAGTATTTTTCTCTCTCACATAAAATTGTGCTTGTCTAATTTAACACTAAAAAATCAACATGGTTAGTCGTATGACATCGAGTATATGATGGATGTGTGTTAGAAGAAGACATATCATTTCTAGGGTCATTTTATATAGTTGTGCACAAGATAAATTGATCTCCTCTAGGAGATGTTTTTTTGTTATTCTTATTTCTTTTTCTGGACACGTCACAGGTAATAGCTCTGAGAAGGAGCCATAATGACAATCGTGGGAAGCAACATGAAGCAACACTATCCAGACATAGAGTTGTGCACATCCATGTAATGAAGAAGAAGAGGAGGTTAGCACATGCAGAGGGAGCGTTGAGATTTTATGTAATTTCAGAAGTTATTCATAAGTGTTAATGTTTCAACATCAGGATGACATTCTCTCGGTATTGGTCAAGGTAATTTGACCAGTGGATAATGACCCTAGCATAGTCTTCTAAGGACATAAGACTTAAATTATTTGACTTTCAACATCCAGAAGGACTGAAATTATTCCTGCAGCACAGATGGCAACCTGATCAGGAAGAATGGGCCTTGTAGTCATAGAACACTCTATTAAGTATGTGACAAGTGCAAGACACTCAGTGTGCATATTTAAGAAGGATTTATATGGATTAAAGCAGGAACCTAGAGCATGGTATGGCAAGATCGACAATTTTCTGACAAGCTTAGGATTTACAAACAACGGTGCAGATCCTAACTTTTACTTTAAGGTTGTGGATGATGGTCCGATAATACTATTGTTGTATATGGATGACCTATTTCTAAACAGGTGTGGAAAATATCATCTCATAGTGTAAGAGAAAAATTGGTTGTTGAGTTTGAGATGAAAGATCTCGGGATGATGCATTACTTTTTGGGTCCCGAGGTATGGCAGAGATCGAATGAGATCTTTCTAAATCAAGGGAAGTATACAATAAAAATATTGAAGAGGTTTGGAATGTTGGATTGCAAGGCAATGGCTACACCTATGGTATCAAATCTGAAGTTGTTGCAGGATACAACTTTGGAGAGTGTGGATGTTACTGTTAGGGTCCTAACCCGCACATAGGTAGATCAATATATTTAGATGTAATAAAGGTCAATATTAATAAGGCCTTTCAATAAAATAGAATAAGGCGGATGTAAGAAGACCTAAT
>JZKD02S1846049.1:0-10085 GCA_000966675.3 Picea glauca | reverse complement strand
CACTCTATATTTCCTAGTCTGGATTTGGATCTGCCCTTCCTAGAATTCCCACGGTTCCTTGAGCCCTTTCCTCTATCCTTTTGTCTTCCCATGTTCTCCATGTTTAACACATTACCTGATGTCTCACATGTGTTTTTCTATCACATTTCCTCGCTAAGGATAGCACCAACAACATCATCAAATTTTAAAGTGTTTGATCCAGAGATAGATTTACTTACAGCCATGACCAAGCCATTCCAACTTTCTGGAAATGAGCATAAGATTATAATAGCCCTGACCTCATCATCAAAGTCAACTTTTACATAACTTTGTTGATTAGTAACTGTATTAAATTCATTTAAATGATCTACAAGAGACCCACCTTCTGACATCTTCATATTAAACAATATCTTCATTAGAAATACCTTATTGGACACTGAGGGTTTTTCATACAGTTTAGCCAATGCTTCCATCAGCTCCTTCGTTGTATTTTCTTTCAAAATATTGAAAGCCATCGATGTTGTCAGGCTCAGTCATATCGTTCCTAGTGCCTTTTTGTCAAGAACCTCCCATTCTTTGTCCTTCATGGTTGTCGGCTTATTTTCATTCCACCCAATGGTAGGAATAGATCCTTCCAATATAAATAATCTTCCATATGCATCTTCCATAACTGGAAATTTTGGCCATTAAATTTCTCGACCCTAAACTTTCCATCTTCCGCCTTTGCTCCCACTTGAACTAGGAACCCTCTTTTCATGTGTGTTACCTTTCCCTCTGATACCATTTGTTATATTAACAAGATAGCAGAGCAATAAACTAAAAACAAAGGTGAAATAAAACACAGAAGATACACAATACAATAGAGACACATATATACGTGGTTCACACAGTGTGGGCTACGTCCACCGGAGAAATTTCCATGTCCTTCCTTTTTATTATCCAACAAGTGAAGGGATACAACCTACAACACACTCATTGTAACTTCCTCTTCTTTCTCTCACAATCTCCTCTCTCAGAATACAATATTTGAAATTATACACAGTCGCAATGCAATTCCCTCATAAAAGAGGGTTTCCTTCTAGGGCAAAAAACCTAACATAACTTCTATCGTCATATCTGCGACCTTATAATGAACAGTCCAGATCTACTATGAAATTACAATATACATATACAAGGAAATTTTTCTTTCAGGGGCTTCGCACCCGAACCCCTGCCGGGGGCCCGCTTTCCCCCGCCCCCCCCCCACGAGGGGGTGTCCCCCCCCGCACCCCGCAGGGGAAACCCCCCCCCCAACCCCCCCCCCCCCCCCCCCCACATGGAGGAGTGTACAATATTTCGAGGTGTACAGTCTTCATGGGGTATAAACACAGTTGAAAACAAATACCTATGAATCAGAAAGATAATCGGGCTCCACAACCAATATTTCCATTGCATCTACTCCCTTCCTCCAATATTGACTTTCTTCTTGGATCTACCTATTGAAGTCTCTCAACACTTCCAAATTCTCCCTCTTCAAGGATTTTCCCATGGAAACTACTTCAAGGCCTTTGATGAACCTACTCTGATACCATATGACTCATAAGCAGTAGGCCTATGGCTTGTTGTTCTCATCAACACAAATGCTTCTTCAATTATTGTTTGTTTGTGTAATTTGAATTCACTACCTCTTCAATAGATTTCATAGCCTCTTATTTTACTAATTATTGTTTCTTCTTGTTGAAGGTAAATTCTACCAAACAACTAGCTATAACTTTGCCCTTCACAACACCAACAAAAAAAATATGGCCCAACAATGAAAGGAAATCAACCAACAAGGGAAAATCGACCATGCAAGTGAATAGAGTCACCTAGGTAGTGAATAAAATGCCGAGGGGGATGTAAATTCACCCATGTCGTAAATAAAACACCTAGGGGTATGTAACTTTGCTCAGACAATAAATAAAATGTCATGAACATCCTAGGGATATAAGACGATGCCCAATAAGTATTAAAATGCAACGTACAGTCTATTGGCAATACCAATTTGACTCATGAAGTGAGACAAACCAACATTCTCTTGAACCAATGGATAGAGTAGGGTGCCTACACTGTGTTTACAAGACTGATATTTTTGTAGCTTTCATGAAAACATTCATGGCCCAAAGCGCTCAAGCACACAATAAACTAATGAACCCACACCAGAGCCACTGAATTAAAACAATTACGCACATATTTCCACATTAATGGGAATTTTGTTAAGCTCGGTAGATAAATACAAAGGGGTGATCTATACATAGATGTGTATTGTTACTCAAAAACAATAAAAGAAATTTGGAGATAGCAATGGCTTAGAGGCACTTTCACTCATCATGGACAGGGTCCTTGACTCCTTCATCCATCGATATTCAAACAAGTTTCCCTCTTTGAGCTCTCATCTTTTCTATTGTCATCCCCAAGTTCTCCTTGCATATCCCTTGTCATTCTTTTCACCACAACCTTCATTTCTTTTAACGTGGTGCCTTTGGAAGGAAAACCATCACAATGGTTTGTTTCCCCTTCTAATCTTGCCAAAAATACAAAATAAAATAAAATCAACAATTATGTGCTTATTAGAGATTTAAAAGAGGCTTGAAAATGATCCAATTCAAATAATTCATCCTTGATGATATTGTCCACTTGATCTACTTCCCACCATATCTAAATCCTTATAATAATATGCATCCATTTGAATGATTGATGACTACTTTCTACTAGTACAAAGGCCCCACTTAGTGTCTTTAACATTTTTCACTTGGTGTCATCTCTGAGGAATTCCATCATATATGTTTGTTGGATTTGTTGGAAATACAGAGAGTGGGGGGTGAATCAGTATTACCTTTTTAAACAATTAGTAATTACTTTGTTATTAATCAACACAATAGATCAACAATGGACTTGTATTTTAAATCAACTATATAAATATTATTAACAAGAATTACAAAATTTATAAAGAATAATATGTTATTGTGAAGGACGCCAATCCTCTTTAGAGCACCAACTCTAGGAGACACAAATCCCCTTATTTTTTGAGAACCTACTCAAGGAAGCTACAACTCCCTGCTTCTCCAAGCACCAACTTGAAAGGAGGCTCCAACCCCCTGTATTCTTCAAGCACCAACTTGAAAGGAGGCACCGACCCCCTGTTTTCTTCAAGTGCCAACTTGAAAGGGAGTTGCAACTCCCTGATGTTCAGGCTTCAACCTGTAGACGACTACAATCCTCTCAAGCTCCTCCCTTCCACTCTCACTTCATAAGTTTCTTCGTCTTTCTTCCTTGGACTTTACACATGCTTTTGATCTTTAGATGTAGACCACAAATCTTTCTTTCACCATACCTTTCTATTTATATAGTATTCAAAAAGGTATGAATTTGAACCATTGTGTCTTTTAATAATGAACCATTGCACCTTTTCATTTAATTAACAAAATAACAAAAATGTTGTCATTTTTAATTAGGAAAGCATTTTCTCCTTTGTTTATCTCTTTACGAAAAGGATCTTTAATTACATCTTTAACTTCAATTGCCTTGACTTCATATTTATCTTGATCAAGTCATTTATCCTTTATCGGTTGTTTAGACATGATTCGACTCTTTTTATTTTAATCTCACGTTTACTGTAATCTTAGATTAGATTTTGAATTCAGCTTCCTGGTGCACTTTTCATGTACCTGAAATGGACGATTTCCATATGAGCAGACTGTTGTGACTTATGGTTTAGACAAATATGGCACAAAAACCTATACTCTAGTTGTTTATACATCAAGAAATTCTCTACCACTCAAGCCACAAAGTCGAGTCAGAAAGTAATGTAGAGTTAACTACTGTAAATGGAAGTTTATCCAAGTCGAAGTCAAAGGAAAATATAAGTCGAATATTATTGGGGCTAGAGTCGTAGGCACTGTAAGTTATACAAGTCGGAGTTGAATTCAAAGCACAACATGTCGAAGTTATCCAAGTTGGATTTGAAGTCGAAGTCATTGTAAGTCGAAGTCAATTCAAGTCAAAGTTATCCAAGTCGAAGTTGAAGTTGAAGCATAGTGATTCGAAGTTTATCCAAGATGAAGTTATCCAAGTCGGAGTTGAAGTCGAAGGCACTGTAAGTTGATTTTTAGCCAATTCAAAGTCAAAGTCAATTAAAATCGATGTTATCCAATTCGGAGGCATTGTGAGTTGAAGTTTATCCAAGTCGAAGTCGAAGGTAATTCACATCGAAGTTATCCAAGTCGGATTTGAAGTCGGAGGCACTATAAGTTGAATTTTGTCTAAGTCTAAGTCGGAGGCACTGTAAGTATAAGTCGGAGTCGGGGGTAATGTTAAACTTAAGAACCTCCCGACATCCCAATGGTCGATTGACCCAACTGTGGAGTTCCACTGCTCTACATTTTGTGTTCTTTTCACAAGTTCCAAACATCCCGATGGTCGATTTTCCTGACTTTAGAGTTCCACTGCTCTGCGTTCTGCGTGTTTTTCACAAGTTCTCGACATCCCGATGGTCGATTGACTCGACTGTGGAGTTCTACTGTTGTGCATTCTGCATGTGTTTTTGTATTGCAATATCTTCTGAGCCTATCTTCGATCAATCATGTTCATCCCCCTTTTTTTACATCAATGACAATACTATCCAACATTCTCCCCCTTTGGCATTGATGGCAACACAATAAGAACCCTTTATTTTCAACTTGGTAACTAGATTTTACTATTGATCCTCCCCCTTTGACAGCAATGACAGAAAGGACTTTATTTTCTCCCCCTGAGGTGATGCTCCCCTGACCATGTGTTCCTTATTATGATTTTGTGGTTTTTTATGAGGTATGGGAATTACTCCCAATTTATGTCGAATATTTTCAAAAGTACTTATTGGTAGTGGTTTTGTGAATATATCTGCAATTGTCCCTTTAGTATCAACATATTCCACTTTGACTACCTTTTGAGAAACCCGATCTCTCGGAAATGGTATTTAATTGGGATATGTTTGGTTTTAGAATGCATAACAAGATTCTTGGATATATTTATGGCATTGGTGTTATCACAGTTGATAGTAATTGGATGATCATATATAACTTGTAGGTCTTCTAGGGTTTGTTTCATCTAGATCACTTGAGTGTAGCAAGATGCAGCAACAATGTATTATGCTTATGTTGTGGATAGTGATGTGGAGGTTCGTTTCTTACTTAACCATGATACCAGGCATTTTCTCAGATAGAATGCTCCTCCACTAATACTTTTCTTTTCATCTACACTACCAACCCAATCTGCATCAGTATAAGTAGTCAATGTAAAATCTTTTATTTTTGGAAACCATAAACCAAACTCCACAGTCCCTTTAAGATATCTAAATATTATTTTTACTGCCTTCATGTGAGTTTATTTAGGTGCAAATTGAAATCTACCTACTACTCCTACAACCTACAAGATATCCGGTCTTGTTTTTGTTACATATAACAGGCTACCAACCATTTATTTGTGCATGGTTTGGTCTACTTTTCGTGAATCATCATCTAGGCTTAGCTTGCATCATGTGACCATGGGAATGCACATGGGTTTATTGTCTTCCATTTGGAATTTATTTAGCATTTCTTTGATATATTTAGTTTGGGAAATCAATATTCCTTTATCTGTTTGAGTGACTTGTAAACCTAGGAAGAAAGTCAGTTCTCCTAACATAGACATTTCAAACTCTTTATGCATTTTTGTAGCAAACATTTTGCTTAGTATAATAAGATTGCTTCCAAATATGATAACATCTACATATACCACCACAACAATCATACCTTGATCCTCAATTTTGATGTATAGGTTTTTGTCAGTACTCCCTCTTTTATATCCTTTTTTTTGCAGATAATGATCAAGTCTTGAGAACCATGCTCTAGGGGCTTGTTTAAGACGATACATAGTTTTCTTTAGTTTTCACACAAAGTCCCGATTTTCTGTTAATATGAATCCTTCTGGTTTCTCAATATATACTTCTTCTTCTAATGTTCCATTCAGGACTGCTGACTTGACATTCATTTGATAAATTTTGAAGTTTCTGAAGCATGCAAATGCCAGGAACATTTTGATGGCCTCTAGTCTTGCTACTCGAGAAAACGTCTCTTCAAATTCAATACCTTTCACTTGGGCATATCCTTTGCATACTAATATGGCTTTGTTCTTTATGATCTTTCCATTTCCATTGAGTTTTTTTTTGAATATCCACTTGGTTCCTACCACATTCTTGTCTTTTGGTCTAGGGACAAGATCCCATGTATGATTTTTCTCAATTTGATCAAGTTCCTCGCTCATTGCTTTTATCCAGTCTTCACTCTTGTTGGATTCTGCAAATTTTTTGGGTTCTATTACCGAAATCATTTCTTGTTCAGAATCAAATCTAAGTTTCCTTCTTGTTTCTACTCATGCTTCTTTATCCCCTATAATTTGATTTTCAGGGTGATTCTTTTGAACTATTTTTTATGGTGCTCTTGGTAAGGGTGTCTCTTCCTCATCCTTGTCTTCATCAGTTTGTGCGCCATTCTCTTGTATTTCTTCAATATCTTCTTCATCTTGTGATTCACCATCTTCTTCATCACTAGTTCTTCCCCATTCATCAATTTTTAATTTATCTTGAGATTTAATTTTTCTTAATTTTAGATCATCTATTTTTACATTTGCACTTTCCACTATTTTGAGCAATCTTTGATTATAACACTTGTAGGCCTTTCTGTTAGGTGAATATCCCAAAAATATACCTTCTTCTAATCTAGAGTCAAATTTCCCTAATTATCTTCATCCCTCTTAATGTAACACTTACTTCCAAAGACTCTGAAATGTTTTACAAATGTTAGTTTTCCAAACCATAATTCATAAGGTGTTTTCTCATGGTTAGCTCTCAGTTGTGCTCGATTAAGTATGTGGACTGTTGTATATATTGCATCTCTCCAAAAAAATTATGGGAGCTTGGCTTCATTCAACATAGTTCTTCCAGCCTCTTGAACAGTTCTATTTTTCCTCTCAACAACTCCATTATGTTGAGGAGTTCTTGGAGCTGAGAATTGTCTCTTGATTCCATGATCTTCACCAAACTTGTTGAATTCTTTAGAGGTAAATTCCCCTCCATTATCTGATCTTAAACATTTAATTTTGAGATCTTTTTCATTCTCTACATAAGTCTTGAATGCTTTAAAATTTTCAAATGCCTCATATTTTTCTTTAAGAAAATATACCCAGGTCATCCTCGTGTAGTCATCAATGATCAAAATGAAGTAGTATTCCCCTTGTATTCTTTTAGTCCTAACGGGCCCACAGAGGTCAGTGTGAACAATCTCCAAGGGTTTTGATGTAAAATGCTCTTTTGTCTTGAATTTGAATCTTGTATATTTCCCTAATTGACAGTGTTTGCAAATAGGATCTAAGGGCTTGATGGCTTTTGGCATGTATTTTACAGCTCCCTTTTTACTAGCTTTGATCAGGTTATCAAAACTCAAGTGTCCCATTCTCCTGTGCCATAGCCAACTTTCATTTGTTTTACTCATATGGAATTCTTCTTCTTCTGCAATATCTAATATATACACATTGCTTGAGGTTCTTGGTGCAATAGCTACTAATTTTCCCAATCCTTCTTTTCTTATTTCACATTTTTGTGAGTAAAAAATGAGTATATGTCCCTGATCACAAGTTTGGCTTACACTGAGTAGATTAGGTTTTAAATTTTCTACTAGCAGCACGTTTTCTGCTTTATTTTCTTTGTTTCCCAAAGAAACTGTGCATTTCCCTAGTATTTTGGCAGATACATTATCTCCAAAAGTAACTTTATCGTTATTCTTCTTTGTCGAAGTGAGAAATTTTCCTTTATCTCCTGTCATATGTTTTGAGCACCACTATTAATATACCATTGGCACTTTTTTTTCTTTGCATACATGGCCACTTTACATTCTATTTCTTTTTCTTCTATATGCTTTCCTTTCCATATCTTCTTATCCTGATAGTTAAGGTTTCTTGTTTTCAAGGATTACATTGGTAATCTACATTCATTGTCTTTATGTCCATAGTTGTTGCACTTATGACATTCAACATTGTACTCTTGTAAAGGAGAGAATGAATTATAATTTCTTTTCTTTACATCATTCTTGTTGTTCTTATATCTTTGGACATTGTTTGGTATGCAATTTTTATGGTCTTTACAGTGTACTGATTTGTGTCCAAATTTGTTGCATGAATAGCAATATCCAAGAAATATATGTTGATATCTATTAGGGGGAGTCCTTGTGATCATTGTACTTCTTCCTTTTGGAGAAGGTATTGATTTATGCTTAAAATCAGTCTTTAATGGTGTCATTTCCATTTTGTTATCTTCTCTTTTTAAGGGACTTTTAAGAGAATTTGCATAGTTGGTCGACCTTTTATCAGTTTTATGTGCAGTAGAGGTTGAACGTTAATCATATCTCATTTCTGCATTATTGCTTGGTGCTCTTTGACTGTTAAGAATATCATTCAATATTGTTGAACTATTTTCAAATCTTGATTGGGTCTTTCCTTTTTCAATTTCTCCTTTTAGTAGGACAATTTCAGCCACTAACTTTTCACAGTCTTGTTCCCTATCATTGAGTTGTTTTAAAATGACTTCTTCAATTCTGTTGGCTTCCTAAAGTTGAGTCTTCAAAGCATTGATGACTTTCTCTATTTATTTAATGGTCTTTGACACTTGTCTTTCTCTTGACTTTTGTTCTTCTTCATATTCCGATAGTTGTTCTCTTAATGATTTATTCTTCTTTTTATACTTCCTTAGTTCTTCAAGTGCACTAATAAATTCTTCTTCAAGGTTTACTTCTCTTTCATCTACATAATTTGCTTCATTATTATCAATATCATCATTTTTCATTCGCATAAATACAAGCTCAGATTCCTCTTCCTCTTTACTTTCTTCTGATGAGTTGTTGGCCTCTTTAGTGTAAAAGCTCTTCTTCTTTTAGTAGAACTTGCTTTGGTATTTGGTTTTTCTCTTCTTTTTTTCTTTGAAAGTTATTTAATCATCACTTTCTTCTTGTTTTGGATAGGTACATTTGGAGGCAAAATGTCCGATCTTTCCAAAGTTAAAACATATCAGAGGAAACTTTCCCTTTTTTCTACCAGTTCCTTTCTTGAGTTTCTTCAAGAAGTTGGCTATTTCATCATCAAATATTTATGATTGACCTTCATTAGACACTTGTTCATGTTTCTTTTTTGTTTTTGATGCCTTGATGGTAGTTTCTCCTTTTGTTGGTTTCTCTTGCCATGTTCTCATGTCATATGTTGTGAGGATCCCATGTAGTTCATCCACTGTGAGCTTATTGTTGATGATTACAGTTGTGTGAGACATTCTCCAAGACACAAACTAATTGAGTCGACATGAGAGAGAGCCCCTGAGATGGGTGTGTGGTTCCTATCTAAGACAGAGTTGGAACGTAGTGATGGCCACCTCCTTATAGAGAGTTGAGAAGAACTCCAAATGATTATCCTATGTAACACAGTGAGAAAGGAGATCAGAGTTGGACGTGCATGTGGTTGAGCACATGGTGAACGTGTGAATTCCCATAGAGCTAGGTGCATCATCTTGAGACAGAGATGAAGATGATGCATTATCCTCCTCTAAGAAGAGAGTTGAGATGATGAACTCCAGATGAATCTCATGTGTAATGTAGTGGGAAAGAAGATCTGTTGAGTGGGCATGCCTGTGGACAAGCACATGTGAACATGATCCTAGTGGTTGAGCACTAGTGAAAATGGTTCTCCTGTGTAATGCAGTGAGATAGAGATATGAACATCCCCATGGATCTTCCCCTAGTGGTTGAGCACTAGCGGGTGTATGAGATCCCTTTCTATATTGTTCAAGAGTCAGACATGCATGTAACCCTAATTGTAATGTAAAGGGTACAGGTCGGCCCCACCTTAATGTAATTGATAATTAATGTAAAAGATAATTAATCTGGTTCAATAACTATTATATTATGAGATAGAGAGGTCGGCCATGTTGTGCCAATAGACACTATTGTTGATAGGTTGTAATGTCCCCACTTTGGGACATCATCATAGGGCAGAGACTTATGATGACCAGAGTAGCCAGATGGATGTTATAG
>JZKD02S1846038.1:50323-74682 GCA_000966675.3 Picea glauca | reverse complement strand
AAAAATCATGATCTCCTTCTCATGAGCTTCCCAGCATGGCTATCGAAATCCACCCGGATCCGAAATAGTTCTTTGGAGCTATCCATTTGCTCCACTGCTTCGTTGTTGCTGCTGCATCTATTGGCCTGATATGATGGTAGGTTCTCCTCTTCTCAGCTTCACTTTGCTGACTGCTTTTATTGATCTGGTCATCAGCCTTCTGAGCTCCTCAATTATCTCATCCAGCTGGTCCCTTGGCTGGCTCTCCCTTTGCATCCTGCTCCAATGCACTTCTTCCTTGAAAATGGGTATATCGACTAGATCTCCCATGTCATCTTCTTCTTCTATGGCCTCAACTTGCCACCCTACTGCAAAATTCCTCTCTGCAGTCTTATCTTCTTGAATGACCCGCTTTTCATTCACCTTCTCTGACAGACTTGCTTCTGCCATTTCCCCTTGTGCTGGTTGAATTCCAGCTTCCTCTAGCTGCTCCTCAGACTGGAATTCTCCTTCATCTTCTGTTGAATGCCTCGGCATTGCAGTCATCATCAATTGTTCAGCTCCTTGGCTGAAATTTTTGAGCAATTCCTCGGAATGATCCTCTGCTAACATATGCATGATTTTCTTCTCCTAGTAGTCATCTACTGGCTCTGGATTGTTCAACCAATCCTCCAGCATCTCCAACTCTTTCTCCCATGGAGTGAGCATCTTATCTACATGCTCCTCTTCTTTTTCTTGGCAAACTTTTGATATCTACTCCATCTCTTCGATAGTCACAGTTGGCTATCTTTCTGCTATTGCTGCATCGACAACACAATTTTTCGCCTTAGCTGGGCGATGTGGTAGGAATACCTCTATCCCCCCAATCATCAGAATTCTCTTTTAATCTTTCTCTATCAGCTCTCCTCATTGATATGAACTCACCTCTGAGTTCATGAGACGCTCACATGGCCTCATCTGCTCTCCCTTTCCCACCTGGCAATATGGAGTTTCTCCTCTTCCTCTGCCCACCTAGAAATCTATGAGATCAGTCGATCCCATCTCAGTGCCCTCCTAGAAAATTGAACATTCATCACCGCCCTCCTTGCAGTATACGAGGCCTTCACTTGATCTCTTTCTATTGCCCACCTAGCAATTTGAAAGTCCATCTCTGCCCACTTGGCAATCTATGAGATCTTTGCTCGATCTCTCCTCTTCATCATCACTGAAATTTCTCCCAGATTCTGGTTCACAGGCATGAACCATCTCCTCTATGGCCCTGAGGCTTTCCACATACCTCAGCCACCTCCTCAACAACCTTTGTTGTCTTTTGGACAACAATTTCTTGACTGGCCACTTTTCTTTCCTCCTCATAGGCCATTCATACACCCAATGTGTCTTTTCATTCTGTTGCACCCGCAGTGCAAGCCCTTCCATCCTTGCCCTTATCTCAATGAGATCTTTATCCATTTCTGGATTTTTCTTCTGCTGCTAGTGGTTCTTCTTTCCACCATGTCCATGGCCATCAATATCCATCTTCTTGTTCCTGTCTGCCCTCCTAGAAAACTTGTTGTTGTCACTCTACAACCATGAGTGCTTCCAGCCTTTCCTACAGTTCTCCTGATTGTCTATTGACTGCTACGCATCTACGAATAATCACCACAGAGCTTCAACACTTTGTCTTCTCCTTCACTTGCTTTCTCCTTCGCCTAAAGTCTACAGACAAAAATATCAGCTCTGATACCACTTTTGATGGTGTGTATCCGAGTATTTTCTTTATCTACTCTGCCTCCCTCTGCTTGCAGTCTACAGAAAGAAAGTGGATCTAATACCACTTGATGCAAACCCCCTTTCACTCGGGCCAAGATCCTCATAGGATCATTCTTCTATGAATCTGCAGAACTGAAATAGTTCTTTCGGGCCCTCACTGGAACCCCACGAATTCGATCCACAGATCCTTCCACGAAAACCCCACCTAAACAACATGCACCAGGCATGAGTCTTTACCTCCTTTTCACCGAACCTGAAATAGAGTTCTCCCTTGACCCAATGGTCCTGAATGTATCAGGATTTTGGTAGCCAGGAGTTTGAAATGCAGCAACCCAAACCACTGCCTCCCCTACCTTCTGAACCCCGAAATGCCGAAATACCGAAAAGGAGTGCTATTCCTTGGAATGCTTTCGAGATTTCATGATATCGTGAGTCAAGACTCCATGCCTCCCGACTCCTAGCCTCTCGAACATCCGGGTTCCAAAATGTCGAAAAGGCTTAACGACAAAGCACTACCGGCTTTCGCGATTCAGGAAATCGCAATGCAAGCACTCCCCCCTGTTCTCTGTCTTTCGAATCTCTAGGTCCTGAAATGTCGAAATCTACCCGACCATGAACCACTTTTTGGGATTTCAGAATTCTTGATTTCGACTGTAGACGGTTCTTGGTCCTTCAACCTCCCAGACCCCGAAATGCTGAAATGTCAAACTCCAAAATGGTTGCTTCCTCCGTGACCATATCCCTGCTCCAAGGACACGTCACATTTCGTGACTTTAGGGTTTTCAATGCAAATTTCCCCAGCTCCTTGTCATTGGGATTTCTGAAATGTTGAACCCCGAAATACCAAAATGTCGAAATGCTAAAAGGCACTCAGCCTTACCCTTCTCATAGATCTGTGAGATGCAACAGTCCACGGGATTTTTGGCACTTATCCACGAAGCATCTCCACCATCCATTTCTGCTCTTATCCTGCATGACGTCCCAGAGGTTAAACTCCATGTTCCTTCCTCTAGATATGATGGCCTAGATCTATTTCTCTTCCTTGTGCTCTCTCCTCCTGTTGTCTGCACGTGAAACTTGACAGTCTAGATATCGCCTCTCTAGTTGATCTAACAACAGTTGTGCTCTACCTTGAGCATGGTATTCTTCCTTTCCCTTGGAAGATTTTCTGAAGTTTCAAAGGCCTCAACCTTTTCTTCCTCTACGAGCTCAATTCCCTTGGATATCGCCTACGTTCTAGGAACACTATCCCTCCTGAGATTTGTTCACTCTGAAACCAAAAAGGTTTCACAACCTGTGCACTCCTTGCAAGTTCCTTGCACATGATTGTGCTATCCGTCCTGATCTTTATTTACCCGAGACTCTAAGGGACTCACCCTTCTATGTCCTCAAAGGGAAATTTGGTGTCCTCCTAACTACCTTCCGCTCAAGCCCTCCTTGTTGAGCTTAACAAAGTATTCAGTAACTCTGTCAGTGTCTCTCCTTGACACTTCTCTTATCTCAGAACTCGAAATAGAGTTCTTCTCGGTGCACTCTATGCAACTACTCAATGCCCTCATGGCAGAGTTTCCATAGAACCCTCAGTGATTTTGTTATCTCTGTGCTTTCCTCTACACAGTATTACCTCCAAGGTGTTAAAAAACCTTGAGGTTTCTCCCTGGTTTTAATACTTCCTCTGGTGCGCCCTCTTGGCACAACTCTGTCCAAATTCCATTGAATTCAAAAGTGCATTCTATGCACTGACTCAATGCATCTTGTGTATTTTCTCAATGCCCTCCTGGTAGAGTCTCACAGAATTCTCAACAATTCTACTTCTCCTCTCTGTGCTCTCCTCTACACAGTTCTTCCTTCAGGGTGTTCAACAACCTTTAGTATTCTCCCTTGAGTTAATGACTTCATTCGATGCACCCTCCTGGCATGTCTTTGTCTGAAATTCCGCAGAATTCAGAAGTGCACTCCTTGCACTGGCTTACGGAACCCACAGTATTCTGTCATGCAACCTATTGCATGAAGCCCCAAAGAATCCAAACCTGAAATCAAAGAACTGAGAAACAGTAAACTCTGTCTATCCCTACAAATGAAAATATACTCATACATCTACATCATATCATCACACATAAAGACATTCATCCATAAACTCACAAACACATGAACAACAACATGAAGAAAAAATTTCTCTGTTTGTATTAATATGAAATGCCTCTTTACAATGTGTTCGAGCTAGCACTGCAACATGGTCTCGACTCTCCTCTCTTCTCCCTATTCTCTCTATTATTTTCTGCCTCCTTACTCTACCGACTAACTGCCTACAGATACAAAGGTTCTTTTTACAAAAGGGGGCTCTTCGAGTGCTTTGCTCCATCCTCACGAACTCTCATTAATTTACATTCAATTACATTGAATGGTTGTCTAGTCTGAATCGGATCTAGATCTCATCCTTACAACTATTTAAGGCAACCTTTATCTAAGCCCGCGCATATGCATGGCTTTTGTCTCTACCAGCCTTACAATCATTTAATACAATAAATTCAAATTTGAAATTTGAAAGTGAGAGGGTTGTGCCTCTCCTCTCAATTGAACACGCTTGATGTGCTTGCTGGATGGCGCTTGATGACGTTGGAGCGATGATCCTCCATCACTTGGTCATGTTTGACCATTTTTGGAACTTCGACAGGCTGGTCGAAGATGAAGTGCAAGGTGAAGCGAAGATCATGCGATCTCTCCCCCTTTTTAGGTATTTTTGGATTTAGGGTTTATGTAACAGGTATGGGATGTCGACCCATGGGTTTTTCCCATGTTTAGGCCCCATTTGTAATGTATAAATAAATATATAGGAGATGTAGGAAGAGGTGAGTGTGCTAAGTGCGAATATTTGGGGATGCTTTGTGCATTCTCTGTCTTGAGAACTTGCAGAGCTAAGTGAAAGTGATTGTAAGAATCTTGTGTGCAGACTATAAGAATTCTTTGTGATGTGACCTAGCTCAGGGAAGGAGGATCTAGCGAGGTACGTGCATATCTCCTATCCTATGCGGAGTGGGTTCTGTGGCTCTGTGCATGTATGAAGATTGACATAAGATAATAAAGAAGAAGAAGAGTTGGTGGACGTAGCCCCACACTGGGGTGAACCACATATATCATGTGTGGTGATTGCTTTGTGTTGTATATTTGATATGTTATTGATGTGATTTGTGCTTAGTGTTGTAATATTTATGTATGCATATGATATAGTAGCTTAGTGATGTGAATCAATTCTAGATCTGATCTACTTCTATGTGTTAAGTGCTTACATGTGTTTTATCTTGTTGAATACTGCGTTGTTCTGTAATTAGGGTTTCTACCTGCGATATGAATAAGGGTTAAATACTAATGAATGTTAACTTCTAAGTTCTTTGTTAAGTGTTGTAATCCCATATTTTTGTCCCAGCTAGGTTGTAGACACTTGATTCCTACAAAAACCCCTGCCTCTACCTTGGGTGAGACTTCATCTGCTTCGCAGGTGTTGCCAAGAGGGCCAGTAGTTAGGGTTTTGTTGGTGCGTTGTTGAAGCATTGAACCCTGGGTATACCCATGTGCCAACATTATGGCTTGGTATTCTCAAGTAATAGTGATATGGAATCTAGAAAAGGATTTTGTTGATTGAAAGGTTTGTTGATCAATACCAGTTAGAATCTTGATAAGTTGTCTTGTTCCCTTGGGCATTGTTGGAATTTCCCGAATGGTATTTATGGGTTGTTTAATAACTTTATACTAAATTGAGGAAAAAATTCCTTCTTACTTATTGTTGTCATGCACAAGGGTGGGGGGAGGGGGAGGGGAGGGCATAGTTATGACTATGTCTGATTAAAGTTCCATATGGATATCATGTGAATGATTGCAAAACAATAGTAGAGAGAGAAAMTCAATGATGAGTATCTCTATSAGACTTATCATAAGAATGATTGAAATATCCTTGGGAGAAGGATATGGAAGTTTGATATGTCCATGTGTATGAATGACATGGAAAAAGGTACAAGCAATGAGCTTGCAGGATGAATGTTTGGCTATGGTTGTATATGCTTGAGTGCATGGATTTAATGCATTGTGAGGTTTCTTGATATGAAGATTGATATTAATACCAAATATATATGAGTCAATGATATCAAATGTCTAACATTAGGCCATACGGATATACGGTTTGAGGAGCGATCGAGGGTTTGAGCGATCAAGCCGGTTTCGAGATTGATACGAGGACGAGGGTTCCCATGGCGGCGCCTGGGGGTGGGATGGAGGTCCCCCCTCCACCGATCCCGGACGAAGATGCTTTTCGAAGATTGATCAACAGCAATGGGAAAAAAAAGGCCGACCCAATAATCCCGAAATTCATAAGAAAACTGGAGGAGATCTCGGAGATCGTTCTTCCTGAAGCAAGACCAATGAAAACCGCCCTTGCTCTGGCCCAGAGGGGACTCGTGGGTCAGTTTATGGGCTTCTGACCATCTGCCAAAACCACTGACGACTGGATCCAGCGGAACTGGAAACCTAATCTGACACATGGGGTTACTTGCTACTCGGTGGGACGCGGGTTTTTCGTTTTCGAATTTATTTCAGAAACGGATCGAGATCTGATATTCAGGAATGGTCCCTACTTCATGGGATCGCAGGGCCTCTACTTGAACAAATGGACTCCGTATTTTGACCCTCAGGTGGACACGCCGAAAGAAGTGCCGGTTTGGGTCAGATTACCCAACCTCCTGTTGCATTGCTGGGACTCAGAATCTTTGCAAAGGATAGGTAATGGAGTGGGTAGGTACATTGACAGGGTGGACCACAGAGGGCAGTATAACTGTGCCAGAATCTGTGTGGAAGTAGACTTGGAGGCAGGCCTTCCGGAAGCAGTAAAACTCTCGGTTGGACCGTGGACCCACTACTAGAAGCTAGATTATGAACATTTGCCTTTCAAATGCAGGAATTGTCAGGAACATGGCCACTTTCAAAGGAATTGCCCTAAAAAGCAGACCACTGGGACAGAGGATGCTGAAGGTTGGCAGAAAGTCAAAAGGGGGAAAAACTCAAATAATGCCAAAGGAAAGGAAAAAAAGAATCAGGAATCCGTAAAAGGAGGTCCACTCTCCCAAAACGCTCATAACGCTCAAGATAACTCTCATCCTAACCCTAGACCCGCAGAGGGTACAGAGGGAAACGCAGATCCCCCATTGGCCTCGCTAGATTCAAGCTCGCCCAATAAAAGACCTAACCTAGACAATGCTTACATTAGCCTGCACTCGAATACGGACACAGAGACTCAGGACGAAGAAGAAGGAGAAGTAAGCAACCCAAAAGGCACTCCGGAGCAGCCAAAGCGAGGTAGGAAATCCGAGAAAAAATGCAGAGAGGAACAAGCTAGTAAGGAAGTGGCCCAAGGTACTCAGCTTTCTATACCGGAAATGGTGCATACCAGATCAGGAGCAAAACCGGGGAAAACACTGAAAAGTGGGCTCCCTCCCCCTCAAAATAAATAATGCAATACGTCTCCTGGAATTGCAGAGGACTCCGGAGCAAAATGAAAGAAGAAGCCTTGAGGGACTTAGTAAGGATGGAAAATCCAGAAGTCCTCCTTGTCCAGGAGACAAAAATGGAGGCGAAAGACCTCCAACGGATCAGTCAGACCTTCTGGAAGAAGGGCCCCGGCAAGGCATTCAACGCAAGAGGAGCCTCCGGGGGACTCGCTACCTACTGGGATTCGTCCAAGCTGGATCTAGTCGAAGAATATGATACCACGCACTGGATATACACCAAGTTGCATCATAAGGGTTCAAACCACCAAGTAAGCCTCTTTAATCTGTATGTTCCAGTTTTAATCAATGAGAAGAAAGACTATTGGGACTCTTTAAGACTGTTTCTAAATAGTCATCATACCAAGAATTTAGTAGTTGCTGGTGACCTCAATGTTACTCTCTCGCTGGCTGAGAAGAAAGGGGGTTCCATAGTTCGAGATCCCTCAAGAGAATGGGTGGAAGATTTGATGACAGATTGGGAGCTGGAGGACATCCCTCCCACAAATGGGAAATTCACTTGGTCTAATAAGAGACTTGGCCCTGGCCACATAGCTGCCCGGCTAGACCGTTTTCTAATTCAATCCTCGTTCCTTTCCCTTGGATTAAATGCCTCTTCCAAAGTCCTTCCCCATTATACCTCTGATCATAAACCCTTAGCCCTCTCTCTTTGCACTAGCGCTGCCCTGGGCCCCATTCCTTTCAAGTTTTCCCCTGTGTGGTTAGAACATGCCGAGTTCCTCAATCTGGTGCTTCTCTCATGGAAAGACCCTGTCACCAGTTCTCCCTCCTACGTTTGGGAATAAAAACTCAGACGCCTTAAATCCACCCTCAAATCGTGGGCCAAAACTCTTGTCTCGCCTCAGACAGAAAGAAAACAGGCACAGGAAATTTTAGAAAACCATCAGCAGACTATGGAAGGGACTCTCATCACGCAGGCCACCCTCAGTCAGGAAGCAGAAAATCAAAGTAAGTTCCACAAAAGTTGCAGAGCTGAAGAGACCTACTGGAGAATGAAGTCAAGGGCACTATGGCTGAAGGACAACGATAAAAATACCACATTCTTCCACAAACACACTCAATCAAGGATAAATTATAACTCCATTGATGAAATACACTCGCAGGATCAAGTCCACAGGGATGCGCACAGCATCAAGGAGGCCGCCCACCAACACTTTAAAAATATGTACTCAGCCAGTGAAAGGGAAGCTCTGGACCTGCAGGCTTATCCACTTTCAGAGGTGCCCGAATTGATTACCGAAGAAGAAAATTCAAGGTTAAGCAGACCGATTAGTGATACGGAAATTAAAAAAGTAGTTTTCAGCATGCATCCAGACAAGGCTCCCGGGCCCGATGGATACACGGCTAGATTTTACATCCAGTGTTGGAACATCATCAAAAAAGATCTATGTAAGATGGTCAAGAAATCTCAAAACTGCTCAAAATTAGGAGGTAGCACGAATTCATCCTTCCTTGCCCTCATTCCAAAAGAGAAAGGGGCAAAGACCTTTAACCGCTTCAGACCAATATCGCTCTGCAACATGGGATACAAAATTATCACTAAGATCATAGCGAACAGACTCAGGAGAGTCCTGCCGAAGATGATCCCAGAAAACCAGGGAGGGTTTGTCCGAGGGCGACAAATTCTCGACAACATCATCCTCGTCCAGGAAGCGATACATACAAGTTGTAAAAAAAAAGATAAAGGAATGGTGATTAAGTTGGACTTAGCCAATGCCTTTGACCGGGTTCAGCATGATTTCTTGTTCGTAGTCTTGAAGAAATTTGGGTTCTCCCAAAAGTTTATGGATTGGATCAAAGCCTGCATCTCGGCCCCTTGGATAGCCCCCCTCATCAATGGGTGCCCAGCCAGATTTTTCCAAGCTTCTCGGGGGCTCAGACAAGGCTGCCCGCTCTCTCCCATGCTCTACATCCTCCAAGCAACGGTGCTCAGCTTCCAATTGCAGAGCTGTCTCTTAAACCGAACCCTTCCTGGCATCAGAGTTACCCCTTCAACTAGCAATGTGAACCATGCGCAGTTTGCAGATGATACCATTCTCTTAGGGGCTGGCTGCATTAAAACAACCCGGTATTTCAGGACGGAACTCGAAATCTACAAAGTCTGTTCTGGAAGTGAAATTAACTATCTCAAGAGCAAAATCTATGGCTGGAATTGTTCTCCTCGAGAAATGCAGCTCCTAGGGCGCGCCCTTGACATGGAAGGCATTTCAGTTTGGGACACCTTCTCTTACCTTGGGATTCCGATCTTCAAAGGTCGTGCTATGGTGGCACATTGGTTACCATTGTTGGACAGACTAAAGCTAAAAATACAAGCTTGGGGGGTTAATTGGCTAACCAGGGAAGGCAAGCTAATCCTCATGAACTCGGTCATCACCTCTCTTCCTATTTACCATTGTTCAGTGTTGCTGGCCCCCAAAACCATCACCCTCAAACTCGATGCAATAATGCGAAGATTCCTGTGGGAAGGAGGTAAAAATTGCGTGAGAAAACTCCATCTAATTAACTGGGCCACGATCAAGAAGCCAATCATGGAGGGAGGCTTGAATATCTGAGACGCTGCTGCCCATAATCTTGCCATGGGCGGCAAATTACTCTGGAGAATGATCACGGGCAAATGAACCTGGAGTAAGCAATTACTCCGGAAGAAATACTTTCGAGGTGAAAGAGATCGCTGCCTAGAGAGACCCCTCAAAGCCACAACAGGATCCCCAATCTTCTATCTTTGTCTTCGCGCTCTGGATTTCTTCAAGCCGCATCTCACCTGGATTCCGGGCAATGGAGAAAAAATCAGATTCTTGGAAGACTCCATCCTAGGAGATCATCCTCTCTCAGGGAATCAAGACATTAAGTGAATTGGGGATTGGCTCTCAGCCAATAATTGTAAAACCCTCTGGGACATTTCCCTCTGGAACAGTGACTCCTCTCTCTCCTAGCAAAGCTGGAACTTGGGGAGCTATCCGGAGGAGCTCCATGCAGAAGCTTTGATCCTCCTAGATTACCTCCATGGGAAAGCCCCGGTAAGTGCTGGACTCAAAGACAAACGGGGCTGGGGATCTCCCACAGGTAACTATACAGCTACAGCAGGTTATAAGGCAGCCCTAAACATCCCTTGGGTCCCCTCTAACCCAGGGCCTTAGAAAGCAATCTGGAACTTCCCGTCAATCCCCAAAATTGACCACTTTGCTTGGACCTTGACACACAATAGCATTCTAACCTTCGACAATCTTAAAAAGAGGGTCTGGGAGGGCCCTTCCCGCTGTCCTCTCTGCAGAAGTCAAGAAGAAACTCCTGAGCATCTGCTGTTAGAGTGTGAGTTTTCTAAAAAAGTATGGAGTCTTCTTACAGGAACATCCTATCCAATCCTCCCCTCTAAGGCCTCGGAGTTGCTAAGCTCGTGGCAGCCCCTCGCCCCCTTCTATCTGAGTAAAAAGAACTGTCTCAAAATAGCCTGGATGTGGACTCCCAAATTCACTTGTTGGAAAATCTGACTGGAAAGGAACAATAGAATTTTTAACGAAGTTGAAAGACTGCCTTCCCAGGTGGCAATTCAAGACAGGACAATGTTGGCAGAAGCCCTTCAAGGCAAGCCCAATCTCAGCAACTCGGTCCAGCTCTCCGAGGATGAAGATAAATGGTTTAAGGAAATCAGCCAAAATTACACCAGCACCAGCCAAATCACTTCTCGGCACTATCGAAAATGGGAGATAAGGTTGGAGGAACAAGCTTTTATTCAGTGGAGATCGTCGCTTAAGGAATGGTCCCTTTTTTTCGACGGGGCCTCGAAAGGCAACCCGGGGCAGGCTGGCAGTGGGGGAGTCATTCTGGACCCTGCCGACAAATTTCACAAGGAGTATGCCTGGGGTTTAGGCCACGCCTCAAACAATCATGCGGAGTTTCTTGCGCTATGGAAAGGCCTTAAACAGGTGATTAATTCAGGCATCCAAGAAATTAGGATTTTTGGAGATTCTATGCGGGTTGTGGAAGCTCTCAACACCAAAAAGGCGCCCAAGGACTGCACTCTGGCTCAAGTTTACAGAAAATCTCTTCTCCTCCTGCTACAACTCAAAAAATATCATGTTTATCACGTTTTAAGATCTTTGAACGGACTTGCTGACTCGCAAGCAAATCGGGGCGCTCTCATGGGAAAAGGTCTTCTAACTTCAAATGAGATCACGTCCCTTCAGCCAATCCCCTAATCCTTTAGGAAACCGTGCTCCAGAACACCACGTGATCCGCTTGAAGGACAGGACGAATTCCAGTTCCATCACAGGCAATCGGGACGGAATATCTAAAGCAGAGATTTGTTTTACGAATCGGATCGAGGGTAATCCTGAGGAGGAAGCCCTGTTCTTCCTTAAATTTGGTAGGGAGGTTGTCTGCTATCCTCATTCGCATCTCCGTCTTAGTCTCCAGTCTGTGTTGGCAACGCTTCAGAGTAACTTCATAATGGAATCGGCTTCCAAACCAGGGCTCACCCCGAAAGAGCGCATTGAACTCATTCGGGCCGAGCTAGAAAGTATAAAGGCGTCCACAGCCCGTCAGAAATGGGAAATTCTCTCGCTGGAGATGGAGGACATCAAGGACGACCTCACCGATGAGATACAAACCGGTTTAAAGGACTCTGCCAATATGATGGGCGAGCTGGGCAAGCGTCTAAGCAAGCTGGAAACTCAGGTGGAGGAACTCACCAAAGCCCTTGGTAAGATATCTGAGGCCACTGTCGAGGCGTCTTCCAAGGTAGGGCGTTGATGCTTCGTTGGATTCTATGAAGACCACGCAGGGTTATGAGCATCTGATTCTCAGAAGGAATGGACAGTCCACATTAGCAGACTATTTGTNGATGCTTCGTTGGATTCTATGAAGACCACGCAGGGTTATGAGCATCCGATTCTCAGAAGGAATGGACAGTCCACATTAGCAGACTATTTGTGCTCGGCATGTAATAGTAGTAAGCTACATAGGATTCTAGTTTAAGGAATGAAAATAGAGCCTTGCTCTGATTTTGAATATGTACGGGTTGGCAGCCCCCTCTGCCTCTTATAATAAAAGCTCATAACCCATTTTGTTAAAAAAAAAAAAAAAAATGATATCAAATGTGAAAGTGATGCACATGTATGATGTAAGAGTAAATGAGAAAGGATACTTTTTTTTTAAGATAAGAGGAAAAATGAATAGGCCTTTGAGGATCACATGAGAATGATTATGAACAATCATGAATTGAATGATTTTAAAGTAAATACGTATGTGATATGTGAAATATACATATGGTATCTACACATAGGCTTAGGATTATGCACATGGTTAAGTACATCATTGATGTAAGTTAAAAAAAACAAGGAATAGGTGTGGATAAATAATCTGGATGCATAACTAAGATGCATGTTTATATTCCTTATGGAAATTTTTGGTAAACAACTAAAGCTAACTCAAGGGTGAGGACATCACATATAGTGAAGGATATGCAATAAGGAAGCTGCATGTGGAAGGAATTCCTTGTGGAGGAACTGTGTGAAGACTCTACCAGGAGAACAGATTCAACACCTTAATGACTGTTGCTAATTGAGCAGTGGGCTGGAAGCATATATATATATATATATATATATATAAGAATCTTGGATTACATTCTAAAACAAAGAATATGAGTTGAAGACTAACAAATTAACTGAATGGTAATGTGCACAATGCACAGGCTCATGATTCATTATTAACAAAAAATATTTCATTGGATCATGTTGATGTATCCAATAGGTTGGGGCGAGCCTTACCAAGGCTTCTCAAGGAAAGGAGCAGGAGGATCCCAACATGGAGTATATTTCATAATCAAAGGAGAAAAAGGGGGAATACTTTTCTCACCCTAAAAGCTCTAAATTTTTTAACATGATTATAATCTTTAGAAGAGCAGTTGTCAAAACAAGTACAGTTGGAAAAAGGAAAATAAAAAAATAAGTAAGTTTGAATGAATGGTATTGGTTAAGCTGTGATATGTAAAGGCAGTGAGGCTTTGGGAAAATAACTCGGTTGGACTGAAAGTCCAAGATGTTGTGGAAGGAGTGGATGAAGGAAGAGTTCCTTGAGGCCTTCCTTCTTTCTTATTGTATTTCTTCGGTATGATAAATTGAATTACTAATTCAGGTAAGTGCTTTGTTATAAGTATGTTGATGGTTGTATGATCATGGAATACAAAAAAAAAAACATTTTTAGACTGCACTAGCTAACACATTATGGAGTAATGTCATAGAGTGCATAGAGATATGTTGGGGGAACATCTAAAAATGTTTTATTTATTTGAATGCTATGATACAAGAATTTTTATTTTACATGATGACTAATATATTTGTGATGTATGTCACGTGTAGAAATAAAATTGAAGTTTTTGAGAAAGATAGTTGCAAATGATGAACAACCTCAAGGATAGGACGACTATGATAAGGTTGTGGTTAAAATATTGTTGAAGGGACTTTAAAAGTCCCCTTAAAAAACCATTGATGAGGTAATATCAGAGAGGGTGCTAGCAGCCAGAGAAGGTATAAAAAAAAAAATCATACCTATGTGGCATAAGGTATGAAGGAATTTGGTAACAATCCCTTCTTAAAATATTTCATTATATTAAAGATATGCAAATAATTTTTGGGTTGTTGTTGTATGCCATTGCTACCTAACTGGGGTAATAATCAGGAAAGAAGAATCTAAACAATAAAGAGAGGAAGTCTATGCCGATCAAGGATGAGTTATAATCCTTGCAAGAAAATGAATGAGTAAGGAGCACCATGGGTACAATGAACAATCTAGGGATATTTGGAATATGGGTTCTCATAGATATCACATTGCATGGAATGCATTCAGAAAATACATGTTTTCATCAGAGGGCAGACAATGGATTTCCTATTAAGGAAGGAGGACCTTCTAATGCTCTACTTGAATTTTAGAGGTGTTAAAGAAAACAGAAGTTGCATGGACATGAGTGTTGGCCCCCTGCTTACTAATGAAGAATAATGCTTGGGTGTATTCAAGAGAAAAATTTCAAGTTTCATATTTTTTTATTTGGGGTCGTGATCACCCTATAGTAGGAAGCATAATTATGTTGCAATAATGAACGAGAATGATTACACTCTATGGCGAAGAAG
This sequence comes from Picea glauca, assembly GCA_000966675.3. Taxonomy (NCBI): domain Eukaryota; kingdom Viridiplantae; phylum Streptophyta; class Pinopsida; order Pinales; family Pinaceae; genus Picea; species Picea glauca. Next base: position 60,278 of record JZKD02S1846038.1, on the reverse strand, counting down.
TTGGCTGAGCTCCAACACACCATGACAAGATTCTTTCCATAAGTGTGGAAAACTTAAACCCAATGTAAGGGAACATTGGGTATGAAGGTAGCAATGAATATTGGCACATGGATTAAAGTTGTTTCACAATTAAAATTGCATTAGAAAAAATCAGTGTGTTGAAAGGATGCATACGTAAATAATGATATATCATTTTACATTGTACCCTTGAATAGATGAAAATGACTTCGACTGTTATTCTCCATGGTTTTGAAAATATAATGTGCAGGAAAACTAACAATTTGTTTGGATGGGGAATGTTGAAATTGTAGGAAGAAGAGGGTCTTGAATATGGAAGTGTTGTAAGCCCATAAGGAATATTGAATCTAGTTCATGTGTGAAATAGATCTAAAACTAAATGTGGAATTTGGAAATCTATGGGTGATAGATTTGCAACAAAATTTTGAATTTCAAATTGATGATAATATCTCATAATTTATTTATACCTGTGATACGGGTGAGAGAAAAAAGATCTGTCTCAGGAGGACAGGTGAACATTTTCAAGCTGGAAATCATGAAAAAGGATATCGATTGGGACAAGAGAACCCTATGGTAAGCCATGATCACCCTATAATATGTTGTGTTGTGGAAAACCAAGCTGGAGGGACACTTCGGTAGATCAATTTTGAGGGTCACCTCGACTGTAAGGATCAATGAAGTCTCTGGAACTCTTCTTGTGCCAGAAATCCTTGTCAAGTCAATATGGATCACCCAAAGGACTATATGGAAAAGAAGGGGATGACTGAGCCTAGGCCTGGAGGGTGAGTGATCGCAAGGAAGAAGGGACTTTGATAATCCTCATACACTATTTATTGAGATCATGCAAACAATGGGTATGTCCAGGAAAAATAGTGAGACAAGATAACAGGACAACCACGTGGATGCAAATCCATGAACTGCCCAGATAAGTATTGTTCTAGATTATGAAATTTTCCTCTTGAATTTTGAACAACAGTAAGATGTTTTCGCATGAAATTGTGATTAATATGATTGTTGCCCAAAAATATTGAAAGACGGTGACAAAGGCCAAGGGTCTAGAAAATACTTGACCAAGAAATAAGACCAAAATTTATGAAGCAACTGAATGATAAAGGCATGACAAGTGTTACTGAGAAAGAACATTGAGGACAGTGTTCCCTTTTAAGAGGGAGGGGATTGTAACGCCCTTATTTCCCCCAACTTGTAATTAATCATTAATTATGATCATCGTGCTATGGCATGGGAACAATGTAAATGTATTATTGTTTATATTCCCAATAATTGACTATGGGGGATGAAGACTTGAAGTACTAGACATGATATCACTAGAAGAAAGAGTGAGGACACTGTAGAAAGGGTTCATTATGTCAAAATGACCTAAATTCTCTTTGTTGAAATAATAAGCCTCATCTAGATGCCAAGGAAAAATCAGTTGATGAAAAAAATACTAGTGGTTGAACAATAAATTTCCCCCATGAATGGAAGCATGGAGGATCTAGCTGAGGAGACAGAAAAATGCCAGCATGAAGTACCACATAGTGCAGTTTTCCTATAGGCCCAGACTGACCCACATTTCTTCTAACAGAAGGAATAAGATAGGTCTAGAACCTTCCATGGGAGGAAGAAGGCGTGTAAGAATACAAATGAAGGTAGAGAAGAAGAGACACATTAGAGAGAGAAATGTGCAACCCAAATATGTAGAGAGAAAGAGGAGGAGCATGTGAGGTTCTCAAGTGAAGAAGAAGAACAAAAGGATTTAAGTTGTTCTAGTTAAAAGGAAATAGAAATAGAAATGACCTGAGAGAATTTGCAGAAAACATGACCTGAGCACATGGTCATGAGATTGATGTTGAGGGAGAATTTGAGTATAAAAGATCAAAGGAGAGAGCCATGCAAAGTGTGCACAGGGCCAACACTTGGTGAAGTGTTGAAAGGATCTCAAGGTTAGCGAGCGTAAGGAGTGTGCGGGAGATTTTTTGAAGTCTCAAGTTCAAGAGAAAGATTGCAAAGCGTGTGCTAGATCCTAATTCTTTTAAAGTTGACGATAACAAGAAACATAACAATATTTAGTGCTCGAAAGGGAGGATTCCTTTTGGAGGATGAGCAGATGAGATCCATTCGAGAGGAGCCAAAGTCATTTACGACCATCGGATTTGAAGAAGAAGCATGGGTGTGAACCCCTCTAATTCCTTTGGACTTCACAAGTTCGATGAATTTTGTGTGTTCATCGTAAAGGAGGTTAATTCTCCGAATTCCTGGAGCTTGAAGTTAATCTGGGCCATTGGTAGTAGAGAGACATGTGTTCATAGATCAACGGTTATCTGGAGAAATCTAAGTGTGATCGCAAGAGCGTACAAGTTTCTTGAATCTTTGAAGGCCGTAGAAAATATTTTCTATTGGCGCCAGGTGCATGTGGTGATAGATTGAGCATCGTTCAGATTTCGACACTCCAAAAGATTTGAGGTGTGTTGTGTTTTGGATCGAGAACTCCCAAAGGCCCGAAGGATGGAGTAGATATCGACCACACATTATTGAGGACATGTGGACCGTCAATCAGAGGATTCTTTGAGATCATTCCTGATCGTTGGATATCGATCATGGTTAGCTCGATGTTGACCACTCTAGGAGAAAAGAGAAAGTTACACAGCGGATTCCCCGAACGCTGAAGTTTCAAAGTAACGGAGGTCATAGATCTATGGATCTATGTGGACACATGTTAATTGTGGGATATAAGGTTCATTAGAAGGCTATCAAATTGGATTGATGTGGCACCCTGACATCACCTAGGGTGACGTGGAACCTCATTCATCTTGCCATGTGTCACAATGATTCATGCTCTTCACAAATATTATGTGTCCAATAGAATGTGACATGTGTTGCCCGTTGATGGGGCCACATGTCGTTTCTTGTCACGTGTCACCCACCTCATATATACACGCTTATCCTAATAAAGGGTAGAGTACTTGGGACCCACCTGTCCTTGCCTCTCCATTTAATATGCCACCATGCATAAGGGTGGACCCTTCGGGAGTCTAGGGCTTCGAAACTCTAGAGATTTGGGGTATAGTATCTTTAGCAAACCAAAAGGGATGAAGGCTGGAGCTACATGGAAATATTTTGGGATCCTTCAAGATTTCATAATTTCGTGACTCTGAAATAAATGAACGTAGAAAGAAAGAGGGGCATTCAATGCCGAAGTGCCAAACAAAAAAAAAATCGTAACCCTGTATGTTAAATGAGGATGAAGTCACATTGGTGGATTTAACAGTGGATAGATTTCCACCATAGTACAAATGCGACGGACCCACATGGGTGCCATGTGGCCTTTAGCCAATGATGCTCATAGAACTTCAGAAGGGAATAACTCCCAATCCATACCTCAGATTTGAGCATGGTAACAGTGGTTGGAAAGTTCTTGATGAGGAGAAAGTGATGGAGATCTCGAGAAGAGGATTAAATATTAATAAGGAAAGCATTATTTTGATGCCCCATCCATAAAAAGGGTACTTAGGGGTCGGGTGTGTTACATCAGAGATAAGTTTCCACCATTCTAGTGATTCATTGACTCTGTAAATTTACATTCTCTGTACATTCTCTCATTAATAAAAAATGTGCATTATTGTATCTCTATGTTTATTGCAATATTTTGTGTATCTCACAACATCTATGAATATTTTATTGTTTATCTCTGGCTTCATTTCATTCTCAAAATAATCCAAATCAATCTCTCATTCTCAATCTATTCTCTCAACATCAACAACAATATTAGCTCTTCTCCAATACAACTTCAACCGCCTATTCTACCCATCACATATTTATACATGGAATCTAGGGATAAAACCCCTATATGATTATCCCCAAAACTCTATTACAGCTCATTCTGACTCATTACAACTCATGTTGACTCATTGTTCGGGCATGGTTTTCATGCTTTTGCATCTGCATGTTGATTTTGCATACCCGACTATTGTTCTTCCTATTTTTGCGCGTCTCTTTGATTTTGCATGTAGAACTACTTTTTTTCCTTTCCTCCTTCTTTATATTCCTAATTTATTCTCTTTCTTTATTCTCGTGCTTCATTCTATTACAAGTATTCTTTTACTGTGCACTTCAATCCTAATTGTGCCTTTACTATGCACTCCTCTCGTGCATTCTCTTCTTTATTTTGTTGTTGTTCATTTCCTCCATACTCTGTATTTTCTTCAAAAATGTATCCAAAATTCTTTTCCAACAGTCCCCCAACACTCACCTTTGGCTTGTCCTGAGCCACTCAAGCCTATTGCATCACACTCCTCCATTCCTCTAGGAAATTTCAGAGGGTTTCCCTCACTATTGTGACTTCTTTTGTTACCTTTTCTTCTTTTCCCAAAATTTCCTCTGTGACCTGCACAGTCAAGGTTGTGAGTTTCTCCTTTGTGATGTGTTTTGCTTGATTTTTTGTTCCCTACATCGTGGCCAATTACCTTAATACCCTAAGTGCTTTGTTCGGCAAAGGTTTCAATTTATGCGCAATCTTCTTCTGCTCTACCTGCATATTCTCTACTTCCTTGTATATATTTCTATTTGAAAGGATGATCATCATCAATTCGACAAGAAGTAGAGTTTTTATGCTTTTATTGGTTTTCTGGGTCTGCTCTTGTGTGCTTCTTATTATATCCTCGATATCCTTCAATTCTGGATTCATCATGAGTTGTGTCCAAATATGCGCACTTTCGTCACACAACCTCATGGACTATTAGTCTAGACTCTTAATATTTTCCATTGAGGTTTTTATTAAACTTTCCCTTTTCTCCTTTTCCTAAGGAGGTGTCCCTAGCATGGTGCGCAATTCCAAGTCTTCAATCTTGGTGCACAAGTATTTAACGACTTTTTCGATTCTTGAGACATGTTCTTCCATTATGGCCTCTACCACCATTGGTACTTTTGGGATCTCCTTATAGATCTTTTGGATGTCCATTTGTATCCTCTTTGCCATTTTCTCGACCTTGTCCTTCTCTTTTGGTTCTTTATCATCCTTTCCGTCGGCCTCACTCTTTTTCTTCATCATTATTTCAAGTTTTTCTTCAACCTCGCTCTTCTCCTGTAGAGAAGTTGTATACTTTTGTTGCATTTCTTCCTTCTCGTCTATCACCTTGGTCAAAAAATTTCATGCTAACTCTGTGGGGAGTTTTATCTCTTGCATAATATTGGCCTGCAATATTTGTATTACTTTTGTGGGCATTCGAGAAATATCTAAGTCCATATGAATTAGTGCTCTCGCCTACTCTTCTAGTTCTTGTGTCGAGAACTTGACTACATCTGACGCGATCTTCAACACTCTACACCTGAATGCTAACTCTGAAAGGAATGAAGTTGTAGTCCCTACTTCTTCAATCAAGCTCGTTGACAATCCTTCACCTAAGTATTTATCTAGTGTTGTCCTCACTGTTTCTAATAATTATTGTATCATCTTGAACTAGTCTTGCACCTTCTGATGTTTTTCATCTTGTTTTTGTGATGATTCTTCAATTTCCTCCTCTGTGACATCCCGCACTTGGTAGTTGATTCTATCCATGCCATTGTCTTTTAGAGTGTATAAAGGAGGTACTTTGCAAGATTTCATATTTTCGCATGCAGCTATGGATGGGCCCTTACCCTTGTATTTCCTCTTCTCTCTCACTATTTCCTGTGTGTGCTCTGTTGATAGTCCTATATTTATCATATTCCATGTGCCATTGCATTTCCCATTGTCATGTCCCTTAGTTAGTTCTTCCTCTTCATTGTCTTGATCTTCTTCTTCATTAGGGTGCTTCGTTTGTTCCCCTGGAACTTTCTAGTCTTCCTCCCAGTCATTGGAAATCATGCATACATCATCCGTTGTCAACTTGTAGCTTTCTGAAAACCCTGGTGTGCAGGGTCTCTTTTGGCTTGGATGTACATGTGGTGCATCCCTTCTTTAGAGCACACAATATCTTGATAGTTATCTACAATTTGGGTGATGATGCATGTTGTTTTCTCTATTATGTTCCTGATTGTGTTAAATTAGACATAGAATGTAACATTGTTGACTTGTTGTCTCCCCTTGTATGAAGTATTCTATAAGTTAACATACTGCGCCACTGCATGATCTCAGTGTTATGTATTAAAAAACTGGCACTCATCAGGCTCCCTCCAGGAGACCAATGCTATCAGTATGAGAAGCCACACATAATGAAATTACATGCATTTCTCCTAGGATTTAGTGAAATCTACCAGAAACTGATTGACCAAAAATGTGGCCCAATTCATATGGATTCCTTTTGCGCACTTCTTCACAGTGACTATGATTGTGGCTGGCACCGCATCCTTCCAGAATTTCCTTAGTAATTTCCAGGCCAATACCTGTGTTTTAAATCGAACTACATCATCACTTATGTTGGTGACGTCTAACCCTCTCTTGCCTCTAAAGGTGTTAAATTTTTCTTTCATATTTTCAAATAATGCTTTCTCCCCAACCTTATTTGTGAATAATATTGTTGGATCCTCCCCTACTATTAGAAATCTCGTTATCTACACAACCAATTGCATATTTATCAATACTGGTGGATCTAGCCATAACATCCCTCCTTGGATGCAACTCAATAATATCTTTATGGAGGTTTTTATTTCTAGACATCGACCAAAATTTGGTATTTCTAACAAATTTAGTATCCCTGATTTTTCCAGCCCTGTCGCCCAGCTCTACAGCTTGACCAGTATTGCGCCTATCCCTAATATGTTTTTAGTGCATAAATATTTGTCCCATGCTAACTCAGGAAAATTCTGTGCATATTTTATGTTGTCGTCCACAAATTTCAACGTAGTGACATTTCCCATCAGGTCCCCTTTAATAATGACAATAGGTGGTATTTCTAGCACAACCAATGGGTATTTGGAATCCTTAGGAAGTATAACCTGTGGTTTGATATCCTTTCTTGGTGGTACATATTCCCTAAAAAATTTCGGCTATGAGGCTGAAGCTTCGAGTCTTTCCATGAACACTATTGCAACCGGTGGTCATTTTGTTTGCTTGCATGTTGTGGCTACTAATGCCCCAAATTTTGGTTATGTCATTGTGCTCTGCGATTGATTTTTTTAACTGCTTTGTGTCAAATTTTGTTCATCTCTAGTTCATATCTGGTCTACTCTGTATCCTCACAACTCTTATCAAATGAAAATAACCTTTCACTGCCAGGCCTTTATGCACTTTTGTAACCCTTTGACAACTATGTAATTTCTTTCGCGCTAAACGTAAGTGTCGAGTCCGGTCAGAGTCTACAATCAATACTTTCCTTACTATGGAATTAATGCCAAATCCTTCACTCAATTCTTTTTTCTATCTGCTAGTCTGTCCTAATCCTCGGTGGGACCTTCTATTTAGGACTAAGTGTCTCCAGAATATTTCATCATTACTTCTTTTTAACCATCATTTTCGTGTTTTTTTTCCCTTAACTATCATATTTTGTGCTTGACTACCTCTGCATTGTTTCGGTTATATGTGCGACACTCCCTTTTTCTATGTGGGACCTATTTCTTTATTTCCCGTACTTCTTCCTATCTAGCTTTGTATTTCTTCTTCTTTTTTCCAATTTTTATTCATTTTCTTCTTTTTCTTATTTTTGTTTGTTTTCTTCCCTTTTTCTACTTTTTGTTTGTTTTTTTATATTTTACCTCCCTACTATAGTACAACTACTATAATACATTTGTTCCTATGAAACTCATATTAATGCACATATGGTCGGTCATCTATATAGAGTTTCAACCGACTTCCATTCACCATGCCTCCCAATGCTTCTCCATCCAAGGTTTCCAACTACACTACACCTGCCTCCATCACATTCTAAATCACATATGGTCCTAACCAATGCATTCAAATCTTTCCTGGATGTTGTATGAACTTACGATTGTAGAGTAATACTAAGTCTCCCACTTGAAACATTTTTTGTTTATTGTGTCTATCCTGCCATGCCTTCTCTCTCGCCTTCTGAACTTGCTGATGGAACCCTCTGAAAAAGTGATCTTCCTCAAGTTGTACCAACTGTGAAAATATGTCCTCTACTTTGTTAGAATATGAAAGATCAGTAATAATTGCAACATGTGAGCTAGTCACATTAAACTCCATCAACATTACTACTTATTTCCCATAGACCAACCTAAAAGGTGTCTATCCTGTCAATTTTTTTATTGTAGTCTTGTATTCCCATAATACAGTAGGAACCCTTAAGTCCCAATAATCTCTTCCTACATTTCATATCTTTGTCAGAGCATTCTCTAGAATTTTATTAAAATCTTCTACTATCCCATTAGCTTGAGGGTGATACGACATACTCTTTTAATGATGAATTCGAAATTCTTGAGTCAATGCTACAATTTTCTTATTCGGGAAGGTTTCTCCTTTATCACTAAGTAGAATGTGTGGGCATCCAAATCACGTGACTACATTCTCAAATAGAAACCACACAACAGTCTCCACAGTGCATTCTATGATTGGTGTTGCTTCTTCACATTTGGTCAAATACTCTGTTGCATTGATTATGTACCTATCTCTTGATCTTCTCATTTATGGGTTGATTGGTGCAACAAATTCTATTGTCGATTTATCAAATTCCTACAATGTAACCTATGGGTGTAAAGAAATCTTATCGCTTCTAGATAACTTTCCCACCCTTTGATAAAAATCGCATGCCTGAAAGTATTGTTTATTATCCATATGAAGTGTGGGCCACCAGAGCCGTGTGCAAAAAATATTCTATGATGTCGATTTTCCTACATAACGTCCTTCTGCAATTCCTTCTTGCGCTTCTAAGAGTATCATTGGACTTTCATGTTCTAATACACATCAAATCAATATTCCATCTACACCTAACTTGTATAGGTTCCCTGCAATCAACTGATAGCCTACTGATTTAACCACTAACTATTTCTTTTGTGCAGTTGTCATGTCTGACAGGGCCATTCATGTACTTAGAAAGTGCACAATGTATACGAAGTAGTTATCTACCATTGTGCGAAGTAGTGAAAAATATCTAAGAAGGATTGGTAATATAATCTAAACTTGAAGATGTAATATTCCATATATAAAAAGGTATGCATAACATAAATAAATAGCTAGAAATGGTATATGAACAAAAATATAACCACAACAACACCACAATAATACCAAAATGATACCAGAATAACACCAAAAAGAGCACTTTGATTACTGAGAGAAATGTTCACTTGCCTCTTCGAGGGCGCAACCTCTAGCAGAGTATATCTCTATTACAATAATATCCAAGACAAAACTTCTCATACCCTTGACTCCTATTTATACTAAATATGTCTATCAAAGGAACCATCTTGAGGAAGATCCTTCTAGAAGCAGAAGCTTCTATTAGGACTTCTTACATTGGACTTATTCTTCCTTATTTCTAGGCCTTATTAATATTGACCTTTATTACATGGAAATATATTATTCTACCTTCCTTAGGGGTTAGGTCCCTAACATGTCCTCCCCCTTAAAAACATCCTTATCCTCAAGGCTTGAGATGAAGAAATTGTTGTAGAATGGTAGTTAGTTCCCAAGTGGCATCTGTTGGAGTTGTATCTTTCCACTAGACTAACACTTCCTTGCTAGTTCATTGATGCAAATGATGCTCATGTTGGTCCAAAACTGCTCGTGTTTGTAGCCAAATGGAGCCTTCTCCATCCAACTCAAGAAGGTTGGTTTGATTTTGGCACTTAGTTCCAATCACCTTCTTTAATAAAGAAACATGAAAAATAGGAAGGAGCTTAGAATGACTGTGCAAATCTAATTGATAGGCCACCTATCCCACATGCTTGAGAATGGTATAAGGAGAACAAAATTTACATGCTAGTTTCTGACAAAGGTCATCATTGAGGGAATTTTTCTTGTAAGGTTGCAGTCAAAGAAATTCCTGATCCCCTTCTGCAAATTGAC
>JZKD02S1846027.1:48562-65838 GCA_000966675.3 Picea glauca | reverse complement strand
TAGTTTGGTAGACGACTTAGCGCAATCCCCGGCTTCCATGTCAGTATTGGAGGTCCTCCAGACTTGTCCTACTCAGTGGAAATCATTACTTTCCACCTTGGGTGCAGTCAACCCCACAGATACCCGACTCATTACCTTTGATCTTGACAGCGGAGAACGTCATCTTCCCGCCTTGATCGCTTTTCAAATACTAGTAAAAATACGGAACATCACAGTTCATCGGTGTATCATCGATGAAGGGGCATCTACATGCATTATGTCCAAAACGGTATGGTAGAAATGTGGTTCTCTTGAACTCATACCGTCTGCCATCACATTACGCGCTTATCATGGACGACCATCGTCTCCTGAAGGGCTCTTCCAAAATGTCCCCGTCGAACTCAGGGGCAAGACTATCCTCATCGACATCGAAGTTATCGACACCCAACTCGATTATAATATCCTGTTCAGTCATAGCTACATGTATGCTATGAAGGCAGTGACATCTTCCGTCTTTCAAACAATGATGTTCCCCCACAATGTGAAGATCATTACTATTGAACAAGTCTCACATTATGAGCCTAATCCATCTGCCAACATCGATAACATTCTTTCTCTCATCCACACAATCCACGACGCATATCCACTCGTCGAGATGGCTCTTGGGATTTTTAAAGATCCATCCTTGTTAGGAACGTACCATGGAGCACCACCACTCCTTCATCCTTCCAATCAAGTATGTGTCATATAATCTAATGGATCTCACACAAAGGATACCCTTCCTCTTACAGAGGCTTCTATTATATCTGACGTCCCACTCGTCACATAACCCCCCCCCTCATGAACCTCCTGGACACTGGTCGACCCCACCAGTCCATGATTCCACCTCTCCCTAAGGACATATCCTAGTTTGGGAGATAGTTCCCCAAGCCATCACCCAAATTCCCTTCTTTTACCCTCCACCAGGTATCGAAGATTTTCAGGTAGTCACAATGCTCACCCTACCTAATATGGTGTTAGCAATCCCAGTTTGGTATTTACACCCACCAGAGATGGTCCCCCGACCATCCCTTCCCCCCAAAAAATAAGGAATCCCCATGACGATTCCCATACTTACTCCCACCACACCCCCACTCACTAACCCCCCTGCCACAGCTGGGGGTAGGAGAAAGAAGAAGGATCCCACAACTCCACTTCTTCCACACATCCCGCCACCTTGAACCCTATGTGAGAAAGAGGGACACCTAACCAACAACTGCCCATCTCTACCAAAGTTACGGAATTTGATTCCACTCAATCACACTCCCCCAACACTCACCACTACAGCCAATCCTGCCACTACCACCCCCCCTTCCAGTAGTAAAGGGTTGTATACCAAGTACGCTTGTGCTATATGTTCAGAATATGGCCATTATACTCACCATTTCCCAACACTACCATGCTTTCGATAGACATTAGCCACAGTACACCAGAACATCCAAAGAAACCCCAGTCCTGCTATGTCCTCCTCAAATATCACTGACATCCGTTATGTCACCACTTCAGTCAATGAACGGATGAGATGCCCTGGCTCTCTCTGTGACTCATTAGCTCATTTTACATACCAATGTCCTATGATCCTTGAATACAGGAAACGCCAGTTGACCCTGCTTCAACGGCCTGCAGAGGCGATAATTGACATTACCTCGTCACTAGCGGATCTTCATGTCATTTCTCCTGAACCCAAGGCCCTTCCAATGCCTCCATGGTTCTTATATGACTTTTCTGAGGATTCACCCCCCAACTCTCCCACTCATTCCCCTACGGACATTTTACACCCAACTACCACGGGTACCCCTCAGTACTTTAATATATGGTTTATGTCGAGTGAACCCTCACCATCTCCTAACATTGTTCCCCCGGCTTCTTCCTCACCAGGGGGCAACCAAACGACCACTGTCACCGACATCACTCCTCATAACCCCTTGTATTCCTGTCATTTCCAATGCGATGAGAAAATACTCGAAGAGTTAAACCACCCAGACCTCCCCTAGGATGTGCTACACCATAGCGCACTCTTCTATCCACAGGAAGACTCCATGCCTCCTAACCAAAACCCCATTTACACGGTCGAAACCAAGGATTTTATCCCATCAGGGCATATCGAATGGTTCAAAAACCCCATTCCTTCCCCTGATTCTTTTGAAGAAGGAAACATGGCCAACGTTTCCCCAACCATCAAAATTGACATTTCCATTAAAAATGGCATCGTCGAAGAAATCACCATTGGAGCTGCTTGCACTCCTCAGGAAATCACCGCATATAAAGCCCTCTTCCAGGAATATAGGGATATTTTTTCCTGGTCATACACAGAAATGCCTGGCCTCAATAACTCCATCGTTGAACATCGCATCGACACCTGGCCCGACATTACACCAGTTCATCAAAAACAATGACCACTACACCCATCCAAAGCTACGGCCATCAAAGCCGGAATTGACAAATTACGCGCTGCCGATTTTATTTACCCCATCGCCTATACCTCATGGGTTTCCAACCCTGTACCTGTTAACAAAAAACAGGGCACTATCCGCGTTTGCACCGACTTTCACGATCTCAATCACGCGTGTCCCAAAGACAAATTTCCAATGCTTTTCATCGATCAAATTATCGATTACTGTTCAGGCCACGAGGCTCTATCCTTTATGGACAGATTCTCTGGTTATAATCAAATTCAAATTCACCCCGCCGATCAATATAAAACCGCATTCAATACCCCATGGGGTACTTTTGCATATCGTGTCATGCCTTTTGGCTTAAAAAATTCTGACGCAACTTTCTAGTGGGCTATGACATACATCTTTCACGATCTGGCTCATATCATCCTCGCCTACTTGGACGACCTCACAGCTCGATCAAAGAAACACACCTAGCATCTTTATGATTTACGAATCATCTTTCAACGGTGTCTTCAGTACAACATCCGCTTGAATCCTCTCAAGTGCGTATTCTATGTCACCGCAGGGCGCCTCCTCGGCTTTATCATTTCTCAAAGCGATATTACCGTAGACCCCCTCAAATTCCAAGCAATCACCGAAATTCCACCTCCCCTGAATTTATGTCAACTTTAGAGCCTATAGGGAAAAGCTAACTTTCTTATACGATTTGTCCTAGACTACGCCATATGCGCACATGGTTTCCTTCTCTTACTACGTCACGACATCCCATTTCACTAGGACGACCATGCCCAACAGTCATTTGATGATCTTAAAACCGCCCTCTCGAATGCACCTTTAATTAGTGCACCTGACTACAATCGCGACTATATCCTCTACGTATCAGCGTCGGCTGTATCAGTAGCCAGTGTCCTCATCCAGATAGGTGATGAAAATCATGAACATGTCATTTATTACATTATTAAAAACCTCTCAGGGCCACCCTTAAAGTATAAAAATGAAGAGAAACTTGCTCTAGCAGTCGTCCTCGCAGTCCAGAAACTGCGCCACTAAATTCTTCTTTGAACAACAAAGGTTGTCGTAGATTCCAACCCTATGCAGTACTTGCTCAGCCATTGGCAAGTTAATGACAAATTTGCTCGATGGATTGTTATCCTTCAGGAGTATGACCTCGAGTTCTCAACACCTAAGAGTAAGAAGTCCCTCGTTCTCACCGAACTTGTCACGACTTTCCCGTCTGACACCACTAGTTCCCCCATAAACACCAACTTTCCCAATGAACATCTCTTTTACATCACCTCGGATGATCCTTGGTACGGTGAACTCCTCGTCTACCTTCAAACTCAAAAGTTCGGTAACCACCTTTCACGAGATGATCGTCGTCGTATTCGACATCAGGCCCCCCGCTACCTCCTCATCAGAGACATCCTGTATCGACGGGGCATCGACACCATTCTTCTTCGATGCCTGACAATTGACGAGGCTAATAGAGTCTTAAACGACTACCACAACGACGAATGTGGGGGCCATCTTTCGAGTATATCCACTACTCAAAATATTGTCCGAGACGGTTACTTTTGGCCTACCTTGTTTTATGATTGCATTCATGCTGTGAAACAATGTGAGCAATGTCAGCTCTACGCCAATAAATCCCAAGCTCCCCCCACTCTTCTTCATCCCGTCATCACTGCTAACCCTTTTTGTAAATGGGGCATCAACTTCATGACTTGTAATCTTTCCTCCAGCAATGGTCACAAATACATTGTTTTCGTCGTTTATTACTTCACCAAATGGGAAGAAGCTATGCCCACCTTCAACAACACTGCTGACACTGCAACGTGTTTTTTCTTTAACCACGTCATATCCCGTTTTGGAGTACTCCTCCAACTCGTTTCCGATCATGGGAAACACTTTGAGAATGAGATCTTCATCGAATTCTCATCTTGGTAAGGATTCTCTCATGATTTTTCCTCACCATATTACCCTCAGTCTAACGGACAAGTCGAAGCAGTTAACAAAGTCCTCAAGACCATGTTACAACGCACAGTTAATAAACATAAAACCAATTGGAATCATATGTTATTTTATGCATTATGGGCTTACCGAATGGCTGTGAAAACATCTACTGGTTTCACACCATTTCATTTAGTCCATGGGGTTGAGGCCACTCTTCCCATCGAGTGCGAAATTCCCACCTTACGCACCGCAATTGAGCTATTACCTGACACTGCTCCAATGGAGCAGCGCTTGCTGAACTTGGAGTCTCTGGATGAAGATCGTCAATCTTCCTTACAAAACAACGAGGCAGCTAAAAAATGATCCAAGGATACCTTTGATCGCCCTGTCAACCTTCGCGCATTTCGCAAAGGTGACCTCATCCTGGCTTACGATATCGCTCATGATACCTTTGGCCACGGAAAATTTGAGTCACTCTGGCATGGCCCATACATTATCCAACATTGCCTCACAAAAGGCACATAATTCTTGGCCTCCCCTGAAGGTCTCTCTCTCAAAGAACCCATCAACAGGTTGTATCTCAAGAAATTTTACGCTTAAACGTAGTCATTCTACTTTAGGTTATTTATTTTGTAGTGTTTTAATCTTTTTTCCCTCCCTCATGTCTAAACTATCCTTTGTGCTATTGACAGATGCTTCCTCCACCATCCTACCACATCGGTTACATCGATGGCGCTAGCCGTTGGACACAAAATCTCGCTTCGGATGCTTGCGCTCTCTACACCTCCTCACATGAAATGATCCATTCGAGCGGCATATGTTTGGGTTCAGCAACCAACAACCAAGCCAAATACACCACTGTCATTGGCCTCCTGGACGATGCCTAGCATCATCGTGTTCGTCACCTTAGTGTCTTCCTCGACTCTCAACTAGTCRTACTCCAACTCAATAATGTGTACCGTGTCCGTGATCCTTGCCTCTTTTGCAAATACCTACAGGTTAGACTTTTAYCTCGACATTTTGATTCCATTACATTTACASATATTCCAAGACAATTKAATCAAATTATGGATAACCTAGCTAATATTGTGTTAGACTGGCATATATCACATCAAGCTACCTATACACGTACATAAACATATAAACTRTCATCACATATATAGATTAGACATCATCAAAACACATGTAAACACCACATAGATATCAAAAATGTATACTCATGTATATAATGGTCCACAATKCYATCCAACTATTTACATACAAAAATACAACTATCYGYAGGCCAATGAAGCACCTCRGTACAAAATGGTCTCACCAGCCTATATACAAAAAATATAGATACATCAATGCATAAGAGCACSACTCAYGGTGCCTCTAKAGCAYCACCGCCTGCTCCTCCCTCAGGYAGTGGCGACACACCACCACCTGCCCCAGGAGGTGGTGGTCCCCCCCCCTACCGACCCCTCCTGCCCTGGCAGYAATCGTCCGGTCGTCATCGCAGCAGCCACTRCTACTCGTCRTACTATGGCCCKTCATGGAGGTGACACCCCCACACAATKCTCCAGGAAAGCCTCATCCTGGATGYGAGACCATATGCCCTCAGGCACATCCTATAACACCRCCTCCAAACRATGACGTATGTCCTCAAAGTCCACTYYGRMAACTRTYGGAGGAGCGTGTGATGGCCCAGCACCAGGGTCATCAAACCGACGCCTCCTCGCAKCCCTCTCCGGCTCAGCAGGTCRCACCGCGGTGTCCTCACRTCACCGTMTCTCTCCCCGCAGYAGTCTCTCCAGCTCCTGGCGAGCTGACACTCTCTGCAACTCCACCTCGCGCCTGCAAGGTGCCACATCTGCACATGCAAACAAAAAAAGGATAGTATCAACATCTATATCATATACATCAGGCATGCTATCTCAAAAAATGTAAAAACATACATATCAACATCCTCAATCAACATACCTCAGTGGTCAAATACCTCCCCTGGAGGTAGCACCATATCCAGATCATCTCGGAAGTCAACCCTAGCATAGGGGTACCGTAGTATCACCTGAGGCATCTGTCGCCATACCTGTGCCACCTCTGCAATGAAGAAGTGGCCACCCTCGCCACCACCATGGCGAAGAAACACGGTCAACCACCGCCTCAGTCGCGGCTCTTGCACCCTAGGCGTACCCAATAGAATCCTAGGGCACAACATCGACACCCTCTCCAGAAACCAGACCACCAGGATGGACCCGAAGGCAAACTCCCCCATATCCGTGGACCGACAAACCACTAACCTGATACTCGCGGGTCTTCAATCGAATGCCTTGTCCTCCCCAAATCTCACAATCTCCTCTAAATGCTTCTCATTTAATCACTATAGCAGCAAGTACAAATGAGGTGGAAATGTGGGCCCTACAACTATATATAGGCCTTTTTTGCCAAACTTCCACTCACCATTCTGGGAGCCAACGGTCTCCATTTCTCGATCCATCTTCAGCCACGGAATCAGCATCCCGTCATCTACATCACAACATTCCCTAGGCCTCTTTTCATCCTAAGCCCCTGGGGCGCCATTTTTTTCATACCCTGATCATGTACGCATGCACATATTCACGCTTATCAAATACATGTTCATATCTTCGATTCTCTTCAGATATTGTTCACGTCGAGTATTTGGTTTTCATGTGTGCAGGTACTTGATCATCATACATCGAAAGAACCCCTTCAGGTATATACTCAGCACTGGCATGTAGTCTTTCCCTTTGTATAGCACTTACATTTCCAGTCACACCCTCTGACATTTGCCTCTAGGATCCCCATTTCCAGCTCTGCAGTACCCACACCTCCATTTGCATCTTCGGTACTGTCACCCGGTAGCATTCTTACCCACATGAGTTGTCCCATTCATAACACCTTTTGGCACTTCTGACACACATGTTGTTTTTCAAACCCCTTTAGGGATGGGAGTCCCGATAGTCTTACATCATGTCGCGAATTAACCACATACTCCTTCTCCTCATTTTTCTAGCTTTCCCAATGGACTCCCAGATTATCTCTCCACAGTTCTATGGTCTGGCTGCACATCCGCAGTAGCACTAACCCTCCATTTCATCCACAATATGTCTACCCATCTACAAATAACCCTTCATTTCACCTACCTCATACAGAAACCCACTCATGGGGCCCCCACCCTTCATCAGTTCTCCGAGAAAATTATGCCCTACACGGGCCCACCATATCACACTGGGGCACTCGTTTCTATATTTGTACACTTCCCCACAATTATTCGTTATTTATTGTACAAACGCCTTTATTTTCAGTCGTTACATTACCTTTTTTGTCGTCACCTTTGGCTACCTACTTCCCTTTTTGGCCAACAACAACCCATGTTAGCCCACCCTTACCGACATTGTCCATATCTTTAGAGTATCCCATAGGCCACTTACCTATGCCCTCTGAATTTGTCCACCTTGTCCCGCCTCTGGCACAACTTATCCCAGGTCTTGTCATCCCCCTGACACTCGACCTCGTTGAACGATTGCGGCCACTTTTTATCTCACGCATACTCCAACCAAGGGAAGTCTTGAGTATTCCCACATCTTGACTTCATCCATGTACCTCCTCCACTTCCTCACCTCACCTAGTAGATTTCAAGAAGCCATTTCCTTCTGGGAGTCGCATCCCCCTTTTTTTCGACATCAACACAGTTTTCCAGAAGGGCGATAGTATATTGATTCTCATTATCCACTCAATGAGATATCTCAGACAGCACAGGGTGAAACACCATTGCTCCCTGTTTTCATTGACCCCCATAACATTCGACGCCAACACTTTCTCATGTTACGGTGGGTCTTACTTTGAGACTATTGTAGTTAGTTCTTTCATTTTCTGAAGACCTCTGAACTTGGTTGGGCTATCAATGCCCACATAATCGGTGATAATTATTACCGCGATCATTGCCTACTATTCAGAGTATGTTCCTCTGCAAAATTGTCTTCTGCCTTTATCACAACTTTCCCCGAGGGCGCTGCAGTTGTCTACACCAACACTTAAGTCATCTTTTTTTTTTCAGAGTTACATGACATGAGCATGGGGCATGCCCGACTCGTTTGTACACAGTTTTCTATTTTACACACCTCATGGAAGGTCGGGTCCTACCAGTTCCTTTTTCCCTCCAACGGATTGCTCTAGACGATCCCACTATTTCTCTTTCTTACAACAACATTCTTAGTAAAAGAAATATTGATGGATTTTGGCTATACGCATGCTCCTAACCTCATCCATCAGGGAGCATTTGTTATCACTGAAATTTTGTCCGCACATGGTTACAAGAACTCAGCATCGTCAAACAATGATGAATTCATCCATGGACCTGAATTAATACCAAAGCATTCATAAAAGAGTAAAAAACTATACAAAGTAGTGAAAAATTTAAGGGCGTTATGCAGACATTGGGCACGCATGCACATGCGTGGAACATGAACGTAGAAATCGTGCACAGGCACACGATGCGTGATTGTTATCGCAAAAAGACGCGCACCTGCTAAAGGGCGCATTTATGAGAGTGGTCGGCCTCCCACCCACTTATGGTTCAACTCCCAAGCCGATTTGACTCTCAAATCTGCACTGGATTCGACTGGATGGCTGGTCAAAGACCTAGAAATTCCCTAATTAGCCTCTTTTCACACTACAAAGCAGTTAAACAATAGCTCAAAGGAATGCTATAAAAAGGCCATGGATGCACCTCATTTTTCAAGCAATTCAAAGTAATGTTATGTTGCCTCTATTCTCTTGAGGAATCCATCCTTGTCAAGAGCATATTTTCACCATTGCATTAGACAATCCATCTCACCCATTGAGTGGATTTGTAAAGAGTTCTTTCATCATTTTCCATTTTTCTTTGTTGTAAGAAGAGCTAGCTAGTGGGGGTCCAAGAGCCCTCCCTTGGAGGAAGAAGGGACTCATAGTCCCCTTTCTTCTTGGTGTATTGTTTCACTAACAGATCAACCTCAATATTGGTGACATGGGTCTTATGTTTCTTTTTGTTTCTATGTCCCTATGCTCATGAATTTAGTTGTTATTGAATTTCTTAGTTTAATTCTTAATTGTAGTTTTTTTTTTCTTCCCCTAACTCTTTTCCTTACAGCTGTCCTGCTCAGCAGACCCAACTGAGCTTGCAAGCACCTCTATTTTTATCACTAAGGTGGCGGAAGAGGTGCAACAATAACATCACCAGATAGAAATTGTAATAAAACAGTTGAAAATTTGTTTCTGTATTTATATAATCATATTAATCAAAAAATTACAAAGGGTGATGACAACAACTAGCCTGTTGTAAAAAGGGTCGTTGAAGAATAGGCCTATCATCTCTTGTACTCTTTACCTCCGCTACCGTTTGTTCAAAATTTGTTGAGACATGCTTATCTTAGTTGAAGACTTACTTTATCTTAGCGATCTCCGCCTTTAAATAAGATTCTAACCAAACCGGTTGATTTTCTCCAACACTTTCGACCACTTCAACCATAGATTCCTCCTTCTTATGCCTCTTACTCCTTTTCTTCTTAGAGGATGGCATGGTGATGACTAGATCATTTATAGTGGGATTCAGCTTGACTTCCAATCGCGAGTCTATAACCATCTCTATGTGGAACTTAGTTGCTTAAAGGTGTGCAAAGACCATTTCCTCCTTATTCGTAGGAAAGCCTAGCATGTTGCTCGAATAACCAGTCTCACTCGACTTAGATTTGTCCATGTATCTCATGTTGAGGATACTGAAATGTGTCTCTACAAAGAGCAGGAAGGCTATCATCTTGAATATTACTACGGTCATGGATACAAAGATATATTCATACTTGGGGAGTAGTAATTATAGAACTCCATTTATGAAGCACAAACAGATTACGTACAAAGAGCGTTGGGTTGCCATGCTTGACCAATCCATTTCGAATGATTAGATTTTGAGTTCATTACATGGTGGAATTATATTGATGTCACATGGCTACGAAGTACCAAACAAATGAAACAGGGTGATCTGACTAGCCGGCGCTCTCTCCATGAGTGGTGGATTTGACATGTTGAGACATGTAATATCGCATCTTGGAGAAAGTGGTTTCGACAAAACCACCTTCTTGCACAAGTGTATCTCGGAAGGCACTGCGAGTCAACATTCTTGAGACATGGTTCTTATCTAAAATTTTCGTGGTGATAACACTAGGAAACTGAGAGTGATAATGTTGATGTGTATGTTGAATCGAAATGGTGCATATTCTCATGAACTGCTGATTTGTTAGTCTGATTAGTTTCGATGGCTGCACGTTTTGCAAAATTAACAAAAACTTGGTCAGGTCAGACCAGTCCAGAGTTCGTAGGAATGGAAGAGGCATAGGGGAATTATAGTCATCCAGAGAAGAGAAAAGGGATGGATGTCCATTTGGGCATGGAAGGAATGAACTCCAATGGACATGGAGAAGAAAGGAATGAAGAAATGAATATGGCTGAGACCATTAAGAATTTGCAGAAGGATGTCCAAAGCCATAAAGATGATAATGAAAGGCTTATGAAAGCCAAAGAGAAGCAGGATGACTTCAACATGAAGCTATTGGAAGGTTTGAACATAATAGAGAAGAAATTGGTTAAGGAGAGTAACTCAAGTAGATCTAAGAGTCATAAATCTTCAGAGGAGAAGGGAGAAGTAAAAAGTGCTAGTGGACATCACCATCATCCCCATAGGTATTCCCATAAGAGAGTAGGCAACAACTCAAGTCTATCCCCTTTTATAAGGTATAAGAGATCTGGGGTGGATGAGCTACGAGGAGAAATGAACAAAATCAAACCTCCTACATTTGATGGTGAGCACAAGAAGGATGAAGATGTCGAAACATGGCTTCTAGGAATGAGGAAGTATTTTCAATTGCATAATTATTCTTCTCATGCTGAAGGTAGAATCTCTATCTATCAACTCAAAAGAAAGGCCTCCATGTGGTGGGATCAACTTTTGCAGGTACAACACATTGTAGAGAAAAGTGTTACTTGGAGAGAATTCAAGAAGTATTTTGAGAAGAAATACTTGACCAAGAGATACTATGACAAGAAAATGAAAGAGTTCTTTGAACTCAATCTTGGAAGTTGTTGGCAGCCAATTCAATTTTTTATATTGTCCTATTAGCTGCCTACACCAACGTTTCACAAACATTGATTTTTCGTCGCAATTTTCGAATGAATGACGCTTTTATTCTTTGCGCCTTTTCGCACGCCTATCTTCGTTTTGTTTTTACGACTGTAAGCGTGAAAACTTAGTCCTTCAAAGTCACATTAGAATCATTGTTTGAACTGTTGTCATCCTTCTGATTGATATGCCCTTTGCGCTTACATCTCACTTATCATTTTANAGTCTCTCCAGCTCCTGGCGAGCTGACACTCTCTGCAACTCCACCTCGCGCCTGCAAGGTGCCACATCTGCACATGCAAACAAAAAAAGGATAGTATCAACATCTATATCATATACATCAGGCATGCTATCTCAAAAAATGTAAAAACATACATATCAACATCCTCAATCAACATACCTCAGTGGTCAAATACCTCCCCTGGAGGTAGCACCATATCCAGATCATCTCGGAAGTCAACCCTAGCATAGGGGTACCGTAGTATCACCTGAGGCATCTGTCGCCATACCTGTGCCACCTCTGCAATGAAGAAGTGGCCACCCTCGCCACCACCATGGCGAAGAAACACGGTCAACCACCGCCTCAGTCGCGGCTCTTGCACCCTAGGCGTACCCAATAGAATCCTAGGGCACAACATCGACACCCTCTCCAGAAACCAGACCACCAGGATGGACCCGAAGGCAAACTCCCCCATATCCGTGGACCGACAAACCACTAACCTGATACTCGCGGGTCTTCAATCGAATGCCTTGTCCTCCCCAAATCTCACAATCTCCTCTAAATGCTTCTCATTTAATCACTATAGCAGCAAGTACAAATGAGGTGGAAATGTGGGCCCTACAACTATATATAGGCCTTTTTTGCCAAACTTCCACTCACCATTCTGGGAGCCAACGGTCTCCATTTCTCGATCCATCTTCAGCCACGGAATCAGCATCCCGTCATCTACATCACAACATTCCCTAGGCCTCTTTTCATCCTAAGCCCCTGGGGCGCCATTTTTTTCATACCCTGATCATGTACGCATGCACATATTCACGCTTATCAAATACATGTTCATATCTTCGATTCTCTTCAGATATTGTTCACGTCGAGTATTTGGTTTTCATGTGTGCAGGTACTTGATCATCATACATCGAAAGAACCCCTTCAGGTATATACTCAGCACTGGCATGTAGTCTTTCCCTTTGTATAGCACTTACATTTCCAGTCACACCCTCTGACATTTGCCTCTAGGATCCCCATTTCCAGCTCTGCAGTACCCACACCTCCATTTGCATCTTCGGTACTGTCACCCGGTAGCATTCTTACCCACATGAGTTGTCCCATTCATAACACCTTTTGGCACTTCTGACACACATGTTGTTTTTCAAACCCCTTTAGGGATGGGAGTCCCGATAGTCTTACATCATGTCGCGAATTAACCACATACTCCTTCTCCTCATTTTTCTAGCTTTCCCAATGGACTCCCAGATTATCTCTCCACAGTTCTATGGTCTGGCTGCACATCCGCAGTAGCACTAACCCTCCATTTCATCCACAATATGTCTACCCATCTACAAATAACCCTTCATTTCACCTACCTCATACAGAAACCCACTCATGGGGCCCCCACCCTTCATCAGTTCTCCGAGAAAATTATGCCCTACACGGGCCCACCATATCACACTGGGGCACTCGTTTCTATATTTGTACACTTCCCCACAATTATTCGTTATTTATTGTACAAACGCCTTTATTTTCAGTCGTTACATTACCTTTTTTGTCGTCACCTTTGGCTACCTACTTCCCTTTTTGGCCAACAACAACCCATGTCAGCCCACCCTTACCGACATTGTCCATATCTTTAGAGTATCCCATAGGCCACTTACCTATGCCCTCTGAATTTGCCCACCTTGTCCCGCCTCTGGCACAACTTATCCCAGGTCTTGTCGTCCCCCTGACACTCGACCTCGTTCAACGGTTGTGGCCACTTTTTATCTCACGCATACTCCAACCAAGGGCAGTCTTGAGTATTCCCACATCTTGACTTCATCCATGTACCTCCTCCACTTCCTCACCTCACCTAGTAGATTTCACGAAGCCATTTTCTTCTGGGAGTCGCATCCCCCTTTTTTTCGACATCAACACAGTTTTCCAGAAGGGCGACAGTATATTGATTCTCATTATCCACTCAATGAGATATCTCGGACAACACAGGGTGAAATACCATTGCTCCCTATTGTCATTGACCCCCATAACATTCGACGCCAACACTTTCTCATGTTACGGTGGGTCTTACTTTGAGACTATTGCAGTTAGTTCTTTCATTTTCTGAAGACCTCTGAACTTGGCTGGGCTATCAATGCCCACATAATCGGTGATAATTATTACCGCGATCATTGCCTACTATTCAGAGTATTTTCCTCTGCAAAATTGTCTTCTGCCTTTATCACGACTTTCCCCGAGGGCATTGTAGTTGTCTACACCAACACTTAAGTCATCTTTTTTTTTTCAGAGTTACATGACATGAGCATGGGGCATGCCCGACTCGTTTGTACATAGTTTTCTATTTTACACACCTCATGGAAGGTCGGGTCCTACCAGTTCCTTTTTCCCTCCAACGGATCTCTCTAGACGATCCCACTATTTCTCTCTCTTACAAGAACATTATTAGTAGAAGAAATATTGATGGATTTCGGCTATACGCATGCTCCTAACCTCATCCATCAGGGGGCATTTGTTATCACTGAAATTTTGTCCGCACATGGTTACAAGAACTCAGCATCGTCAAACAGTGATGAATTCATCCATGGACCTGAATTAATACCAAAGCATTCATAAAAGAGTAAAAAACTATACAAAGTAGTGAAAAATTTAAGGGTGTTATGCAGACATTAGGCGCGCACGCACATGCACGGAACATGAACGTAGAAATCGCGCACAGGCGCACGATGCGTGATTGTTATCGCAAAAAGACGTGCACCTGCTAAAGGGCGCATTTATGAGAGTGGTCGGCCTCCCACCCACTTATGGTTCAGCTCCCAAGCCGATTTGACTCTCAAATATGCACTGGATTCGACTGGATGGCTGGTCAAAGACCTAGAAATTCCCTAATTAGCCTCTTTTCACACTACAAAGAAGTTAAACAATAGCTCAAAGGAATGCTATAAAAAGGCCATGGATGCACCTCATTTTTCAAGCAATTCAAAGTAATGTTATGCTGCCTCTATTCTCTTGAGGAATCCATCCTTGTCAAGAGCATATTTTCACCATTGCATTGGACAATCCATCTCACCCATTGAGTGGATTTGTAAAGAGTTCTTTCATCATTTTCCATTTTTCTTTGTTGTAAGAAGAGCTAGCTAGTGGGGGTCCAAGAGCCCTCCCTTGGAGGAAGAAGGGACTCATAGTCCCCTTTCTTCTTGGTATATTGTTTCACTAATAGATCAACCTCAATATTGGTGACATGGGTCTTATGGTTCTTTTTGTTTCTATGTCCCTATGCTCATGAATTTAGTTGTTATTGAATTTCTTAGTTTAATTCTTAATTGTAGTTTTTTTTTTTTACCCTAACTCTTTTCCTTACAGTTGTCCTGCTCAGCAGACCCAACTGAGCTTGCAAGCACCTCTATTTTTATCACTAAGGTGGCGGAAGAGGCGCAACAATAACATCACCAGATAGAAATTGTAATAAAACAGTTGAAAATTTGTTTCTGTATTTATATAATCATATTAATCAAAAAATTATAAAGGGTGATGACAACAGCTAGCCTGTTGTAAAAAGGGTCGTTGAAGAATAGGCCTATCATCTCTTGTACTCTTTACCTCCGCTACCATTTGTTCAAAATTTGTTGAGACATGCTTATCTTAGTTGAAGACTTACTTTATCTTAGCGATCTCCACCTTTAAAAAAGATTCTAACCAAACCAGTTGATTTTCTCCAACACTTTCGGCCACTTCAACCGTAGATTCCTCCTTCTTATGATGCTTACTCCTTTTCTTCTTAGAGGATGGCATGGTGATGACTAGATCCTTTATAGTGGGATTCAGCTTGACTTCCAATCGCGAGTCTATAACCATCTCTATGTGGAACTTAGTTTCTTAAAGGTGCACAAAAACCATTTCCTCCTTATTCATAGGAAAGCCTAGCATGTTGCTCGAATAACCAGTCTCACTCGACTTAGATTTGTCCATGTATCTCATGTTGAGGATACTAAAATGTGTCTCTACAAAGAGCAGGAAGTTTATCATCTTGAATATTACTACGGTCATGGATACACAGATATATTCATACTTGGGGAGTAGTAATTATAGAACTCCATTTATGAAGCACAAACAGATTACGTACAAAGAGCGTTGGGTTTCCATGCTCGACCAATCCATTTAGAATGATTAGCTTTTGAGTTCATTACATGGTGGAATTATATTGATGTCACATGGCTACGAAGTACCAAACAAATGAAACAGGGTGATCTGACTAGCCGTCGCTCGCTCCATGAGTGGTGGATTTGACATGTTGAGACATGTGATATCGCGTCTTGGAGAAAGTGGTTTCGACAAAACCACCTCCTTGCACAAGTGTATCTCGGAAGGCACTACGAGTCAATGTTCTTGAGACATGGTTCTTATCTAAAATTTTTGTGGTGATAACACTAGGAAACTGAGAGTGATAATGTTGATGTGTATGTTGAATCGAAATGGTGCATATTCTCATGAACTGCTGATTTGTTAGTCTGATTAGTTTCGATGGCTGCACGTTTTGCAAAATTAACAAAAACTTGGTCAGGTCAGACCAGTCCAGAGTTCGTAGGAATGGAAGAGGCATAGGGGAATTATAGTCATCCAGAGAAGAGAAAAGGGATGGATGTCCATTTGGGCATGGAAGGAATGAACTCCAATGGACATGGAGAAGAAAGGAATGAAGAAATGAATATGGCTGAGACCATTAAGAATTTGCAGAAGGATGTCCAAAGCCATAAAGATGATAATGAAAGGCTTATGAAAGCCAAAGAGAATCAGGATGACTTCAACATGAAGC
Organism: Picea glauca; assembly: GCA_000966675.3. NCBI lineage: Eukaryota > Viridiplantae > Streptophyta > Pinopsida > Pinales > Pinaceae > Picea > Picea glauca. The sequence continues at coordinate 49,294 of JZKD02S1846027.1, read as the reverse complement.
TATTGGAAGGTTTGAACATAATAGAGAAGAAATTGGTTAAGGAGAGTAACTCAAGTAGATCTAAGAGTCATAAATCTTCATAGGAGAAGGGAGAAGTAAAAAGTGATAGTGGACATCACCATCATCCCTATAGGTATTCCCATAAGAGAGTAGGCAACAACTCAAGTCTATCCCATTTTAGAAGGTATAAGATATCCGGGGTGGATGAGCTACGAGGAGAAATGAACAAAATCAAACCTCCTACATTTGATCGTGAGCACAAGAAGGATGAAGATGCCGAAACATGGCTGCTAGGAATGAGGAAGTATTTTCAATTGCATAATTATTCTTCTCATGCTGAAGGTAGAATCTCTATCTATCAACTCAAAAGAAAGGCCTCCATGTGGTGGGATCAACTTTTGCAGGTACAACACATTGTAGAGAAAAGTGTTACTTGGAGAGAATTCAAGAAGTATTTTGAGAAGAAATACTTGACCAAGAGATACTATGACAAGAAAATGAAAAAGTTCTTTGAACTCAATCTTGGAAGTTGTTGGCAGCCAATTCAATTTTTTATATTGTCCTATAAGCTGCCTACACCAACGTTTCACAAACATTGATTTTTCATCGCAATTTTTGAATGAATGACGCTTTTATTCTTTGCGCCTTTTCGCACGCCTATCTTCGTTTTGTTTTCACGACTGTAAGCGTGAAAACTTAGTCCTTCAAAGTCACATTAGAATCATTGTTTGA
>JZKD02S1846027.1:0-25046 GCA_000966675.3 Picea glauca | reverse complement strand
CCTGGTGGTCTGGTAAAACCTAAAGGGAAAGATGGTAAGATGGAAAGGACTACATGCACCTCAAGACAGAGCTAGAAAAAAATTCACCTTAACCATATCATTTTTTGCAAATAACAGACGTCCTCCTCTCCCACTCGCTCAAGGAATTCTGCCGAAATAAAATCAATTATATCAAATGAGTGAAAATTAAGAGAAGGTATGCAGATAACTCCTTCTGGGCTATGGACGCTTGTTGGTAGTGGAGCAAGGTCTATGACGTCAAGGTGACTCCGTCGGGGCTATGGACGCTCGTTGGTAGTAGAGAAACACCGTAGAAAGTGAATGATGATAACTAAAAGGCCTGGTGCCAGTGAATTCTTTACTCGATTCTTAGAAAAAGAGGGCATGGGTCATGGTTATAGGAAACAAAGGTGGAATAAAGGTTGAAACCCCACAAGCAGGCCTAGATTTCACCAACCAAGGAATTTCGAATGCAAGCATAGAAGAGGCTCTGATAAAAACTAGTTAAGTTCTTAACCATCTTTTGCATCAACTGAGCCCAAGGTAGGAATAGAGAGATTTCTCCTTGTAAGTTGCCATTTGTTGAGCACTCAACACACCCTAAAAAATCCTTAACAAATTTTGTCACTTTTTGGGTACTACTTGTTTTCTGCACTATCTGACTCGATTTCATTTTGGGAAATGTTTTGTCTTTGTTTATTATCATGAATCTCATCACCTATTTAGTTTTGTTTGAATCGACATCCAAGACTAAAAGTCCTTAACACCTGAATTAATAATCGACATCCAAAAACTGCACCTAACATGCTCAGGTTCGGCGTCGGAACTAATTCAAGTAAGTAAAGGAACCACTCAAAAAACAACAGTTGTCGATCATTGATCTTCATCGACATTAGCGAAAAGCAATTTTGGTTTGCGTAACTTTTTTGCATAAAGGCTCGAGAGATAGTCGATCCCCTTCAGCATCAGTAAAATATGAGGAGGATAGATGTTAACAAAGGACAAAAAGAAATCATCGATAGCAGATGCCTGACGCACTTTATCGGGATCGGGGAAAATCCAGAATGATCACACAAAACATTTTGAACATGATAAAGTTATCCCCGATGCGTTTTCGGCATCAGGACTTTTTTCGAGGGATTCGGTCCAAGAGAACTTGGGTAGGTTTATCATCGATCTACGATCCTTGACACTTTTCGACATCGATAAGCTAGGATTTGGTTTTAGAATGAATAGCTTTCCCAAATATGATTAATACGAATGAATTAAAACATTGGTCTCGAACACCACATGTCTTTACCGGGTAAGAGGGTTGTATGGTCTAGTTCTATCCTAAGTCATTCTTGGTTCCCTAGGTCCTAGTCACGTCTCCCAGTCAGCTTTGTCACATCAGCACTGTATGGTAAGGTCGATCAGCATTGGATATTTTGTAGGAGGGTATCAACGAAAATGTTCATAGCACAATCTCGACCCCTGATCCACCCACTGAAAGAGCAGCACGACGAGATGTTTTCAGCGTTAGATATGATCGGATTTTGGACATTTAAGGAGCCAATTAATACCCGATCACACATTAGTTGCTACCTCGTGTGTCAATTAAAACGAAATTTTTGAAATCGTCGGTAGAACACATCACCACCTACACCTCCATCGTCAACCCACGATGAATTTAAGTTCCTCTAAAGATTCGGTGACAAATTTATTGAAATTTCACTCATAACCCGAATTAAATGGCTGATGCGACATGGTAAGATATTCCCTGTTTAAATCTCTTGAACCGTTATGAAAAAATTCATTCTACGTGTAAGCGAATTTCAGAGTATCCGAAGGAGAAAAATGAGAAATTTGGAGACTATACTGACCCTCGTGATTATCAAAAACCAAGTTTAACAAGATTCATAGGTATGTATCCAAGTCTGTCAATTCATTGGTTATAATTTATATGTGTTTGTCTGGTTTTTTACATATTCTATAAACTATGCTCAAGTTGCAGGAAAAATTCCACCAAGAAATCCAACCACCAGAAGCTCATTGAGAGCACCAAAGCTAAAAGGGTTGAGATGCTGAAGAGAAAGGAATTCGGGTACTAAGGGTAAACAACATTGACCGAATAAGGAATTCAATCGAATACTGGGTGAATATGGCCCAAGAACCTCATCAGGAGATCAAGAGAAATGGGTCGATTGCAAAAGGAGCTGGACCAAGATCAATACGTATCCCAGAATTCAACACAACCGAGGACTTTGTCGACTTGCATGTCATAGTCAAAATACATAGAGAGAAAGACTCATCGTGGACTGCGTAGATAGAAAATGTGGCGAACATGGCGCCAGTTCAAGTACAACATTTTATGGAGCACACGATCAAGGATCAAGCTGTGTTAGATCAGTTAAGTGTTAAAGTATTCACGTATCAGGCACGGGCAGTGGAAATAAAGGAGATCCTTTCGGCCCCGATGGACCAACACAAATTCCCGTATGTCAGCACATGCGAGGAAATCTTCGTCAAATGGTTGGAGTATGAGAAGAGTCACCCACTCAAGTGAAACCATTTGATTAATCTTAGAAGACTGAGAGATGAAAGCGCCATGTGGCGATGGTTTGGTTTACTTAGCTTTCACTTTTAATATTTATTTTTAGTTAATAATTTGTTATAAATAAGAGGATCGACCTGTTAGAATAGGTCGATAGTTTTTGCAAAGACCCTCATTTTTTGAATTGTAAATAACTATTTCGGAACTACCTCAATTGAGAATTCATGTTTAGGACCAGAGACAAGTGTTTGTTTTTCATCAAAGGCATGTGTGATTATATCATAAGGAAGAATTACTTCTGACTTTATCTCATGAATGGATGTTGTAATGAGTAAGAGCCTCTGGATCTGTTGATAAGTTATTTGATTCAATATTTTTATAGTTCTTGTCTCTAATGATGGAAAGAAAATCATTGTGTTAATGTGTGATTAATGATTAGAGATAAGGAAACTATTTTTCTTTCGATCGTTTATTGCATGTATGTTTTATTTCGATAATTGTATCTTAGTCAATAATTGGAATACCAACAAGTTGATGTATTAGTACTAGGTTTTTCATAGGTATAAGAATCATTGTCTTCATGCTTGAGCATGAGGGTTATGTCGAGCTCAACCTTCTTAAGTAGTTAATATTTTCCCTTTTGTTACTCAGTTGGTTTATACTAGCACATTTCTTGTATCAGGCCCATCTATAAGAGAAAATACAAAAAAGAGAACGTTCAAGCTGAAGGAGGGTTTTTCACGAGAGGATATCCTATCAATCACTACGTAAATCCCATTGATTAATTGGCCGGATTGCAAGATTTGGAGAACCATTCCACTATCAAACAATGCAGAGTCTAATTGGGCCTCGGTGGCAGGTTTGGTTCCTTCTGTTGAATTAAAGGGATTTAGGACCCCTCAATAGAATCATCAAGACCTGGTAAGAAGAAAAAAGGAGTTATCAGTCTTCGCTTAAAACTTTCTATTGAAAGAGGTGGAGTAACTAGATGAAGGACTTAATAAAAAAAATAAATATGTGATCAATTTAAACTTACTATGATGGTCACTCATTTCTTCATTTTCTCGTTGATGTCCTTTTATCGTTTTCATTGACATTTATAGGAATCGTCTCAATTGCTTCTTTCCCTTCATTTGTCAGTTTTTCGATAGCCTTTTTGAACCATTCTTCAATGTAACTTTTCATAGGTGCCACGTTGATTTCATGCCAAATTTTCATATTGAACAACTCACCCTCCAGGTCACGAAGATCATTGGAAATTCCATGTAATATTTCTTCAGTATCTTGATTCTTTACGGAATAATCTACTAGCTAGTTATCTATGGCGTTCTCATCATATTCAATTATGCCATAGAAATTTTCAATTGACAATCCTTTAAAAATCTCAACTTTCTCATTGAATTATTGTTTTGTTAGGAACAACGAGTTTAGGCTCAACTTGGGATCTTGGACCTTGTTAGTTCTTTCGGCTAGGTCCACCTCTGTGAGTCTTTTGAATATCTCTTCTCTCCTTTTTATGGCTTGGTTGCATGCTTGAATGATGTTTTTCAAGTTATTTATTTTCTCTTTCCAGCAAACATTCAACTTCTTGATCCAACTTGGGAAGGTCCTCCTCTCTTCTCTTTAACTCTGACATATTGGAAAATTTAATACCAAAGGGTACCACAGCATCAAGGTAGAAACCTTCTTCATTTTTTAGGTCAGCCTATAGATATTCAAGGAAGGCATGCACCCTCAAGCCAAAAGAAATCATGCTTTTTGAAACTTCCCAAGGTTTTGTAATTAGTTCCATTATTTTCTTGATATCATTCTCTACATAACTTCTAGCTGATGTGAGTAAGCTTGAGGATCCTTTTATTTTGGTTGCAGGAGTGGTCCAAAAATAACCCAATGGATGGAAAGGAGTGGAAGAGGCATCAAAGTCTCTCCAAGCTCCTTAATCCTTTCCTTTAACTTTATATTTTCTGCTTCAAGACTGCCAATGGAAATGTCCAATGCATCTCCAGTTGCTTTATGAATTTTGTAAATTTGGGAAGGTCGCATATTTCTGAGGTTAACCTCTGAACAAGCTTTCCCCTTTTTATTCTTCGCATCACTCTTCTCAATAATTAATTTTTTAGACTCATTGTCAAAAACAATGCTCTGAAAGACAAATGATTATTCTTCATCAAACATCTCATTTTCAACAATTTCCAATGACTGATTTTGGTGGGTTGCACCTCCTGGATGATCAATGTTCAGAAACATCTTCTCAATGTCATCTTTGAGCTCCATATCTTCGAAGGAAAATATATTGATATCACTTTAGACATGATGCTCTTCTTCCTCTTGTACAATATTCTTCTTTTTCTTCCTCAGAGGAAGTTTATGTGAGCTTTCAATTTTTCCTGGAGAGGGGTTCTTGTCTCCTCCTCCACCTGAACTATTGTTGATTACCTTCTTGGATGGGTGGGTGTTGGAGCATTGCTCCAAGGTGTTGTTGTCTTAGGATTCATATTTGGGGACCGAGCACTCTTCGCGCTATGACCTTTTCCTCTCTGTTTATACAATTCATTTATGCTAAGCACCGTCTCTAAGTCGCCAACAGTGTGGGTAGGATTTCCCTGGTGATTATCTTCTTCTTCTCCTAGGAAAGTGTGGATACAAAAATTGCTAAAACCTACTATTAACATATGTTGGTGCAATTATTTGCATAATATATTACCGAACATAAATTATCAATCGGGATTTGTAATCAAAAGATTTGATGCACTATATGTTCCGATAACAGATAGGTTCCTATGTATGATGAGTATAGTTCAATCAAGAAAACCATATAAAAACCAATACTCTATTTTCACACTTCAAAGATAACATTCTTCACACAATTCGTAAATTAGAAAGAAAAACTTGCAATCATGCACTCAAAAGGTTTTGCTCAAATAATGCCTTGTCCATTTACAAGCTTTTGAAGTGGAAATATGGACTTTGAATTAGTTATCTGTAGCTACTACTCTTAACAACAACTAACACTCTGTTTTAGAATATCCAAATGCTTCACACAACTTCAAACTTAGAAGAGAAAACTAATAATAAAACCTCTCAAGCAAANCTCATTGTCAAAAACAATGCTCTGAAAGACAAATGATTATTCTTCATCAAACATCTCATTTTCAACAATTTCCAATGACTGATTTTGGTGGGCTGCACCTCCTGGATGATCAATGTTCAGAAACATCTTCTCAATGTCATCTTTGAGCTCCATATCTTCGAGGGAAAATCTATTGATATCACTTTAGACATGATGCTCTTCTTCCTCTTGTACAATATTCTTCTTTATCTTCCTCAGAGGAAGTTTATGTGAGCTTTCAATTTTTCCTGGAGAGGGGTTCTTGTCTCCTCCTCCACCTGAACTATTGTTGATTACCTTCTTGGATGGGTGGGTGTTGGATCATTGCTCCAAGGTGTTGTAGTATTAGGATTCATATTTGGGGACCAGACACTCTTCGTGCTAGGACCTTTTCCTCTCTGTTTATACAATTCATTTATGCTAAGCACCGTCTCTAAGTCGCCAAAAGTGTGGGTAGGATTTCCCTGGTGATTATCTTCTTCTTCTCCTAGGAAAGTGTGGATACAAAAATTGCTAAAACCTACTATTAACATATGTTGGTGCAATTATTTGCATAATATATTACCGAACATAAATTATCAATCGGGATTTGTAATCAAAAGATTTGATGCACTATATGTTCCGATAACAGATAGGTTCCTATGTATGATGAGTATAGTTCAATCAAGAAAACCATATAAAAACCAATACTCTATTTTCACACTTCAAAGATAACATTCTTCACACAATTCGTAAATTAGAAAGAAAAACTTGCAATCATGCACTCAAAAGGTTTTGCTCAAATAATGCCTTGTCCATTTACAAGCTTTTGAAGTGGAAATATGGACTTTGAATTAGTTATCTGTAGCTACTACTCTTAACAACAACTAACACTCTGTTTTAGAATATCCAAATGCTTCACACAACTTCAAACTTAGAAGAGAAAACTAATAATAAAACCTCTCAAGCAAAAAATTAAGCAAAAGGTTCTTTATTAGGTGAAAAATCTGTTCATTAGAGGCTCATGAAATGAAGAGATGAACTCGGATCTTGTTTCCTATAACAATAAAAAACAGTGATAAACTTTTTGCACACAGCATTTAAAAGGCAATCGCTCATAACTTAATCAATTCTGGAAGAACTTCTCTGTTCCTACACAGGAAACATTAGGTGTATTAAGATTCTCCATTTAATAGTCCATGTAGGGTGAAAGATGGGATCTTAATTGTTTCTGTATTAACACACTTGAAATTTCAAAGTAAATTATGAAAGTCGCTATAAAGAACATAGTTTTAGGAATGTAAAATTTTATAAATCTCTACAACTATCTCAACACAAATTATTGCTTATGAACCTAAGTAAAATTACTAAAGAACTGGTGCACCATACTTATCAAACTTACACTAATATAATCCCATTCACAATTTACTCAAAATATATAACAATTATACAGATCCAACACAATAGGTACACTTTATGAATTCATATTTTAACTCAAACAAGAAATCAAAATAATAGGTACAGGACACACACAAATGAGTACCAAAATAAAACAAACATGTACAGGAATAAAAATCTAAGCTATATTTTACATTAAGATTTCCATATCAGAATGGTGGGCCCTTCCCGATTCCAACATGGAAGCTCTAAAAAGATAACAGACTAAAGCGTTCTAATCATAACCAAAAATTGCATAGAAGTTCTTTTGTATTCCTTCAACTTGTAAAATAGAATCAATAGTTCATCATCTTGTATATTATGGCAATATGAATCATTATGTTCATTACATACATATGTATCTCATCTGTATCATATCTCATATACATCATCCCTTATAAAGAAGGTGAGTCGTTAATACCAAGATCTAAGGATAAGTATCAAACTGTTTTTAAAATATTACAATTGGAAATTCATATCGAATATTTAGGGATTGACTCCATCCTCATGACATGAAGTGCATGAGTGATGAAGTCTCTCAAAACCAATTTGGAGACTTCAATCCAACTGATTTCTTGGAATATTCAACAACAAACTCATCCAACAAACGATTTCTGGAAATAGCAATTGGTACCAGAATACACACAGGATGGTACCAGAATACACATAGGCTGGTACCGGAGTAGGCGCAGTGTATTGGTACCGAAATAGCTCAGGCTGGTACCAAAATAGCACAGAAGATAATACCAGATCAAAATTGCTTTGGGTACCAAAATGTTGAGGTACCAGAATAGACTGCTTAGGAGTCAAATAATTAAGATTATACAAAATCAATCATTTTAATTGAATTAACTCAACAAAACTAAACAAATCATTCCTTAACCATAAGTTATCTCTCTATTCACATGAACAAGGTCATTAATTGTATTTATGGAGGAAACTGTCAATTAGATACACATATCATAGGTAAAATTGACTCAGACATAGATAATATAGGGTAATAGAAGTTTCAATACTAAGACTCAACATTCCCCCATGCTTAAGTCATTGCATTTCCTCATGCAACAATGATATTCAAAATTTCACAATCGATAATACTCCTCACTCGATCAAGCATTCCTTGAAGTTAAGTCTTATCCAATCTGTTTTCGATCAAAGTTAGGAGAAAGTGTTGACAGTAACTCTGATATGATTATAGGATAGTGGCCAAGAGTTTTCAGAATGACTTTGACTAATAGCCCCCCCCCCTAGATATATTACCTTTAGAAAAAAAGTGATGTAAGCATAGTTTATATATCATTTGAAGAGAGGAACACATAAAGGAATACATCCCAAGATGATTAACTCATTTTTTATCCAAGTTTTTAGAGATGAAGCTCTTCTTNAGTGTGGGTAGGATTTCCCTGGTGATTATCTTCTTCTTCTCCTAGGAAAGTGTGGATACAAAAATTGCTAAAACCTACTATTAACATATGTTGGTGCAATTATTTGCATAATATATTACCGAACATAAATTATCAATCGGGATTTGTAATCAAAAGATTTGATGCACTATATGTTCCGATAACAGATAGGTTCCTATGTATGATGAGTATAGTTCAATCAAGAAAACCATATAAAAACCAATACTCTATTTTCACACTTCAAAGATAACATTCTTCACACAATTCGTAAATTAGAAAGAAAAACTTGCAATCATGCACTCAAAAGGTTTTGCTCAAATAATGCCTTGTCCATTTACAAGCTTTTGAAGTGGAAATATGGACTTTGAATTAGTTATCTGTAGCTACTACTCTTAACAACAACTAACACTCTGTTTTAGAATATCCAAATGCTTCACACAACTTCAAACTTAGAAGAGAAAACTAATAATAAAACCTCTCAAGCAAACAATTAAGCAAAAGGTTCTTTATTAGGTGAAAAATTTGTTCATTAGAGGCTCATGAAATGAAGAGATGAACTCAGATCTTGTTTCCTATAAGAATAAAAAATAGTGATAAACTTTTTGCACGCAGCATTTAAAAGGAAATCGCTCATAACTTAATCAATTCTGGAAGAACTTCTCTGTTCCTACACAGGAAACATTAGGTGTATTAAGATTCTCCATTTAATAGTCCATGTAGGATGAAATATGGGATCTTAATTGTTTCTGTATTAACACACTTGAAATTTCAAAGTAAATTATGAAAGTCGCTATAAAGAACACAGTTTTAGGAATGTAAAATTTTATAAATCTCTACAACTATCTCAACACAAATTACTGCTTATGAACCTAAGTAAAATTACTAAAGAACTGGTGCACCATACTTATCAAACTTACACTAATACAATCCCATTCACAATTTACTCAAAATATATAACAATTATACAGATCCAACACAATAGGTACACTTTATGAATTCATATTTTAACTCGAACAAGAAATCAAAATAATAGGTACAGGACACACACAAATGAGTACCGGAATAAAACAAACATGTACAGGAATAAAAATCTAAGCTATATTTTACATTAAGATTTCCATATCAGAATGGTGGGCCCTTCCCGATTCCAACATGGAAGCTCTAAAAAGATAACAGACTAAAGCGTTCTAATCATAACCAAAAATTGCATAGAAGTTCTTTTGTATTCCTTCAACTTGTAAAATAGAATCAATAGTTCATCATCTTGTATATTATGGCAATATGAATCATTATGTTCATTACATACATATGTATCTCATCTGTATCATATCTCATATACATCATCCCTTATAAAGAAGGTGAGTCGTTAATACCAAGATCTAAGGATAAGTATCAAACTGTTTTTAAAATATTACAATTGGAAATTCATATCGAATATTTAGGGATTGACTTCATCCTCATGACACGAAGTGCATGAGTGATGAAGTCTCTCAAAACCAATTTGGAGACTTCAATCCAACTTATTTCTTGGAATCTTCAACAACAAACTCATCCAACAAACGATTTCTGGAAATAGCAATTGGTACCAGAATACACACAGGATGGTACCAGAATACACATAGGCTGGTACCGGAATAGGTGCAGTGTATTGGTACCGAAATAGCTCAGGCTGGTACCAAAATAACACAGAAGATAGTACCAGATCAAAATTGCTTTGGGTACCAGAATGTTGAGGTACCAGAATAGACTGCTTAGGAGTCAAATAATTAGGATTATACAAAATCAATCATTTTAATTGAATTAACTCAACAAAACTAAACAAATCATTCCTTAACCATAAGTTATCTCTCTATGCACATGAACAAGGTCATTAATTGTATTTATGGAGGAAACTGTCAATTAGATACACATATCATAGGTAAAATTGACTCAGACATAGATAATATAGGGTAATAGAAGTTTCAATACTAAGACTCAACATTCCCCCATGCTTAAGTCATTGCATTTCCTCATGCAACAATGATATTCAAAATTTCACAATCGATAATACTCCTCACTCGATCAAGCATTCCTTGAAGTTAAGTCTTATCCAATCTGTTTTCGATCAAAGTTAGGAGAAAGTGTTGACAGTAACTCTGATATGATTATAGGATAGTGGCCAAGAGTTTTCAGAATGACTTTGACTAATAGCCCCCCCCCCTAGATATATTACCTTTAGAAAAAAAGTGATGTAAGCATAGTTTATATATCATTTGAAGAGAGGAACACATAAAGGAATACATCCCAAGATGATTAACTCATTTTTTATCCAAGTTTTTAGAGATGAAGCTCTTCTTGCTTAGGTAAGGTGAATTAAATATACTGAGGGTCCCACTTCTCATGCAAACCTGTTTATTTTAAAAGATAGAACTCTAAAGTGGATACTTGAAGGTTCTTAGGAACATCATCTGAGAGATATAAAGGGTCATCTCCTAGCCTTGATTTGATAATGATTGCTTCAGAATGGGACCCAAGGGTTTTTCTTCAGTTTTAAGTATGCCACTTTATGTTTTTCAACTCCCTTTACTCGGCATAGCCCCACTACCAGCAGGCATGTTCAGTACCTCGACGAGTTTACCTTAGTACCATACAAGCATGGCCCCGCTACCATCAAGCATGTTCAATACCTCAGCGGTTTTACTTGTACTTCCTAATACTTCCTTTTTATTATATTACTCAAAATATTTAGAATGATGTATATTGTTCATTCACAATTTTTAGAGTATAAGGAAGGTAGGTGGTACGAGAGTGTTTTAGAGTTATTAGGCACATAATTAATTATTTTCAATTATCCCAATGGTGACATCATCCACATTCAACTTAAATCTTAGCTAATCAATGTATAATGGAACATCTCGGATAATGACTAAGAGGTCCCTCTAGTTAATCCTATTAGGGTTCTCATGAAATTTCATTGCGGTTTTGCAAGGGTGGTCCACCACATGATCTTTTCATCAATACCTCCCAATAAAAACTTGTAAAGATAAACTTGGATAAAAACTTGTTTCAATCCAATAGGTTAGTATTTGACATAATGGTGTTACCACTTTTCAATGGATATTTCAATTAGCAATCACTTATTAAAAATGATGAGGTAATAAGACAAGTGCACCCATTATCATATAGAGATGAATGTGAAAATATCTTCTTAAAGGGAGAGAAAAGATGATTCATTTAGGGTTAAGTGTAGAAATGTAGGAGGAAGATGCACATGAGAGTAAAAATAATTCAACACAAGACTTAAATGATCCTTGATAGAAATAACATGAAGAGATTATCCCATACCTCCAATTACCTAAAGTGAAAACAATGTTAAGAACATGACAAATATCATATCACTTTGGCATCAGTACCAGATAAGTAATTGAGTAGGTTTTTTTAGTACCGGAACAGATAGTATTGGAACAAAGTGACATGATGGATGATTTTTTCTCATTCATGGCGACAACCACTTCACAAAGGAATTCAGTGATAATATATGAGGAGATGTATATGAGGGCTTGCAAAATTTCATGGTAGGGAGCATGCAATACTTGAGAGGAACCATATGTTTACTGCATAATTAGTCTAATTCCTTAGTAAAACGAAAAAATGTTGAGTTTATACATCCTATTGCTTGAAGCATTTAAATCGAGCAACAAAACTTGAATATATGATTAGATCTACCGGCACCTTATTACCAGAACCAGATCACCTGAGTACCAGATGAGCATAGACCTAGTGATTTTGAAACTTTTGTAGGCTGCACCTTTATAGAATTTGCTGGTGTTTTCTGCAAAATAGAATTTGTAGACTTCTCCTTGTGGCTAGCATACTTTGAGTATCAAGATGTAGAAGATGCTAGAAATCACTGTTGTTGTAGGTAGAAACATATGAATTTGTTGAAGTATCATGCTAGAAAAACACTGTTGTTGTTGCCACTTCCATTTTATTAGAAAATAAACCTTACTACTATCTCAACAACCACTCCCCCATGCTTGAGTTCTTGCATGGCCTCATGAAAATAATGTGAGATGATGAAAAAATGTCGCTGAGAGGGTTGTGAACATATGCTAAAAACAAACCAATAGAGCTAATTAAAACTAGATTCTTATTCATGCTTAAAAGCAAAAACTTTAGGGAAAATGTCAAAAGTTGAATTATTAGCTATGAATAAAATAGCTCGGAATTAACATTCAGTTTCAACTGTTATTAAAATATCACTTAATCGATCATCCTTGTGAAATAGTGGTCTTAAAATAGATATAAAGCATGAATGCATCAATTTTAACAACTTAAGGAAAAAGAAGAAATTTGAAGAAGTTGGTCATGAAGCACCCCCTTAAGTGTTATCTTCTATTGAAAAGAATGCCTTCTCTGCTTTTGAAACCCTTCCAGTATTATGTGCGCATTCAGAGGATGAAGAGATTATGTTCTCATAAAATTCCAAACAAAATTATCATAACTTTTTAGAAAGAAATCTACTATAGGAACAAAAGATATTAAACTTTTGACATTCTCATTTATGAAAATAATGAAAGTTAGGTTGCATTGTACTTATGTGCAACATTTATTTACTTATTTACCTATCCTACTCTATTTGAACAAAAGAAAATGTCCTTCAAGTATAGGAATACTTCCAGTGAAGCCATACTCAGGTTTAAAAGATAAATTTTAATGCATATCGGAGTATGAAGGACCAGCTGCTTTGATGGTGAGATCAAGAAATAAATAAAAGAGTGGTGTGACCTAATAGCTAATTGAAACCATATTTCAATAGGATCACTACATTCTTGTTTCTCTTCTTTGTTTAGGTCACACTGCATGTCTTCCKCTACCATGCTATGCATATTATCCTCTTCAAGATGATTGGTCTTTGGAGCACATACATGAACTGTTGAGAGGCMTGCTAAGGACTCCTCAATATYAGGTTCCACTGGTTTCTCTCCATTGAATTCTATCCATGATTCTTTATTATCCTCRAGAAATTGACAAGAGGAGTTCGACGGAACTTCCAAATCTTCCTGTGGAGAGACAACTAGATTCTTGACTGCTGTGAAGATATGCTCTTCCTGAGAGGCGGATATCCCAAYTGTTGTCRGAATGCGAKAAATTTMTTCGAGGAACATTCTTCAAGATCTTGATCATCCTTGAATTACTCTAGTTGKTTGATGATACCTGTTTCTCAACACATATTAATACTCGAGGGGTTCTTACAGCACCCCAAACATGATTTATCATCAAAGATCTGAATTTTAAAACTATTTKCAAAAACAAAACACACCAAGCTTGAACTTATTGTGTTATTGGGACCTTGTTGTCACCAGGTTATCRTTTGGCATAAGTTATCTCATCATAAATAAAACTAAATTTTCATAAACAAAAACACACATGCATCAAAAGAAAAGAGGACARCCTAACTTTGGAGMAACCCCACCAAAGTGGATGCCTGGGCTCTTCCCCCATGTCTTACCATATTCTCTCCRCCCTTAGTTCATCCATAAAACCAATCCAAAACCATTAAAGAAATATAATTCAAATACTACCTCYGTTTACAACTCCCCGGMAACGRCGCCAAAATGTTGGTGCAATTATTTGCATAATATATTACCAAACATAAATTATCAACCAGGATTCRTAATCAAAAGAGTTGATGCACTATATGTGCCGATAACAGATAGGTTCCTATGTCTGATGAGTATAKTTCAATCAAGAAAATCATATAAAAACCAATACTTTGTTTTCACACTTCAAAGATAACATTCTTCACACAATTCATAAATTAGAAAGAAAAATTTGCAATCATGCACTCAAAAGGTTTTGCTCAAATAATGCCTTGTCCATTTACAAGCTAATGAAGTGGAAATATAGACTTTGACTTAGTTATATGTAGCTACTACTCTTAACAACAACTAACACTATGATTTAGAATATCCAAATGCTTCACACAACTTCAAACTTAGAAGAGAAAAATGATAATAAAACCTCTCAAGAAAACAGTTAAGCAAAAGGTTCTTTATTAGGTGAAAAATTTGTTCATTAGAGGCTCATGAAATGAAGAGATGAACTCAGATCTTGTTTCCTATAACAATAAAAAACATTGATAAACTTTATGCACACGACATTTAAAAGGCAAACACTCATAACTTAATCAGTTCTGGAAGAACTTCTCTATTCCTACACAGGAAACATTAGGTGTATTAAGATTCTCCATTTAATAGTCCATGTAGGGTGAATGATGAGATCTTAATTGTTCCTGTAATAACACACTTGAAATTTCAAAGTAAATTATGAAAGTCACTATAAAGAACACAGTTTCAGGAATGTAAAATTTTATAAATCTCTACAGCTATCTCAACACAAATTACTGTTTATGAACCTAAGTAAAATTACTAAAGATCTGGTGCACCATACTTATCAAACTTACACTAATACAATCCCATTCACAATTTACTCAAAATATATAACAATTATACAGATCCAACACAATAGGTACACTTTATGAATTCATATTTTAACTCAAACAAGAAATCAAAATATTAGGTACAGGACACACACAAATGAGTACCAGAATAAAACAAACATGTACAGGAATAAAAAGCTAAGCTATATTTTACATTAATCTTACCATATCAGAATGGTGGGCCCTTCCCGATTTTAATATGGAAGCTCTAAAAAGATAACAAACTAAATCATTCTAATCATACCCAGAAATTGCACAACAACTCATTTGTATTCCTTCAACTTGTAAAATAGAATCAATAATTCAGCATATTGTATATTAGGGTAATATGAATCATTATGATCATTACATCCATACGTATATCTTGTGTATCATATCTCCTATACAACATCCCTTATAAAGAAGGTGAGTCATTAATACCAAGATCTAAGGATAAGCATCAAACTGTTTTTAAAATATTACAATTCGAAATTCATATCGAATATTTAGGGATTGACTTCATCCTCATGACACAAAGTGCATGAGTGATGAAGTCTCTCAAAACCAATTTGGAGACTTCAATCCAACTGATTTCTTGGAATATTCAACAACAAACCCGTCCAACAAACGATTTCTGGAAATAGCAATTGGTACCGGAATACACAAAGGTTGGTACCGGAATACACACAAGTTGGTACCGAAATAGGCACAGTGTATTGGTACCGGAATAGCTCAGGCTGGTATCGGAATAGCACAACAGACAGTATCGGATCAAAACTGCTTTGGGTACCAGAATGTTGAGGTACCAGAATAGACTTCTTAGGAGTCAAACAATTAGGATTATACAAAATCAAGAATTTTAATCGAATTAACTCAACAAAACTAAACAAATCATGCCTTAACCATAAGTTATCTCTCTATGCACATGAACAAGGTCATTAATTGTATTTATGGAGGAAACTGTCAATTAGATACACATATCATAGGTAAAATTGACTCARACATAGATAATATAGGGTAATAGAAGTTTCAATACTTAGACTCAACAACATATGTTCCACAAAGATCTTGTTAGGGTCAAACCCTCTGATCTTTTCAKCATATTTAAGATTCAAGTTGTGGAAGTAGTTTGAAAATTYGTCAATTTTGTTCATACTTCTGAATACAAAATTTCCATATTTCGAAGGAAAAGGAATGAATTTTTATTTTATTTTTTCATGAACAAAATGCAGCYAAAAGTTATATTTCCTTGCAACTTCTGTTACAAAAATTATGTCGCATCTAGGGCATGGAAGAAAGGAAGTATTTACCTTGGAGCAAAAAATCTTGATGACATTGTAATTCTCRATTTGTTCCAAAGTCCCCTTTCTATCCAAGAATTTACTAGCTTGAGCAAACATTMTTTTGGCATCTCATCYAAATAACAACTCTTTAAGAACTAAGACAAAGTCATTGAAAACTTCATAAAAATACAGGAAGMTTTGTGCCTCCATAACGCTTGGTACCAAAAGGTCACATGGTCAAATTCACAATTCACCTTCTTTCATATAGACAATTTAGGAAACTAACAACAATGTGTTATCGCAAAAACCAAATAAGAGGATATAAATAATTTCTTATCCTTTTTATATTGAGACAATTGGGAAGATATTTCAATGGAAATCAACTTCCACCAATAAATAATGGCATGCTCCTTGACAATATAGTATAATATGTAAAGAATCATACGGGAAATGCTAGCATTATTTTCTTGGCCTGTAACTCTGGTAAATAACCAGGCAATTTCTTGAAATGGGTTTTTGGAAAGGCTGACCTACACTCTGGTAATATATTTAGGTATGGCCATGGGATTCTCCAAGAACTCAGGTAAAATATCCAAGCCGTTGTCATGTTTTTTCAATAAGTCCCTGCAATCTTCACCCTTGATGGTGAGTGTCGGCTCTGGGAGTTTCAACATTTTATGGAATACTTGCAGTGAAAGAACAACGAGAGAATGGTCCTAGGGTGGAATCATCTGATGGATCAGTATGTATTTTTCGACACACCAGGAAACCAATTCCTTGCATTCAAAAAATTCAGGAACACAACCTGCACGTGCAATTCTGGATGTCCAAATTACTTTCTTCTGAGTAGAAGGGAATGAATAATAAAAGTATTCTCTAGACCACTGAAAATTTTGATCCTCTCATCCAAAAATGTTCAAAATATCTCCATAGAACTGCTTTCGATCTGATGTTGCCATACGTTGATGAGAGCATTCTTTTTGATCAAGATAATATTAGAAACGAGAACTTGAGAGATAATATATAATCTTCTGCAAATCATGCTTTGATGTGATTTAATGAGGAAATTCCTCGAGCCCTTCACCTATTAATGAAAATACTTACGGGACTTGCATGATGAGTTATTATCATTAAACCATACTAAATGTGTCTTGGGAATAGCACGAAGGTGGCAAGGATGGACGAAATCAAATAGTGTTTGGGACTTTTATGAACCCGCCAACCCGGGAACCCATGAACCCGCCATTGAAAAAGGTTAAGAATTGGCTAAGTGTTGTAACGCGGTTGGTTGGAGTGATCATAGGAGGGATGAGATACTTAGGAGCTCAAGAAATCAAATGTCCAAAATGTAGATTGCAGATCGTTCTGGTACAAAATGTAGTTCACGGAACAAGAGATGTGAAAACGTGAAACCCGCGACTGCAAAAATGATTAAGTATAGAATAATATGGTGGTTGATCGGACTCATGATGAGAGAGTGTGGATGGAAATGAGGATTCGCGAGTCCGCGAACCTGCGAACACACCATTTTGGGAAAACGACTAAGTATAATAAATAGAAAGGGAGAATATAAGGAAAAAAAGAAAAGGGAAATTAGGGTAAGTATAAAAGAGGGAAAAGAAAAGTACAAAAGGAGTTGGGAAAATAGAGAAGGGGAGGGAAATTCCGGAAGCAAAAAATGGTCTCAACACTCCTTTACAATTTTTTGCAAGCACCCACTTTCCAAACACCAACATGTTACATAGATGAATATATCAATCCTCAACCTTGCACTATCCTGCCACTCTGAAATAAATTATTCAATGTTTGGTTAATCACAGAATCTTATATTCTTCAAATATCATCTTTATTAATTCCTGTAAATTTTATTTATGTAATAATTGTTCCTGTAGATGAAATTCTTTAACTGTTGATAATTGTAACAACTTTTTTCCTATAGATGCACTTCTGTAGAAACTTATTTTTTTTAGATGCAATTGTGTAATTACTAACTCCCATGACTGCTTATTTCCTATAGCATTTTCCTATAACTACATTTTTTTGTAGCTTCCTATTTCCTGTAGTAGTTTTCTTGTAGTTGCCTATTTCCTGTAGTAGCTTTCCTGTAACTGCATATTCTTGTAACTGCATATTCCTGTAGATGCCTATTTCCTGTAGCAAGTTTCCTATAAATGCATATTCCTATAGCTTCCTATTTCCATCACTGATGCACTCTTCCTTTTCTCAAAAACAACACTTACTTATCTAGTCTGCTCATTTGTCTTAACTCAAATTTGTTGGAGTTACTTCACACGCACCTGGGATTTCTTTTTCCTAAGTTTTTTCCTTGTTTATTAGTCATAATTAGTCATTATCTAGTCTCCTATATTTTAGGGGAGAATATTCCACTTGGAGAATATTCTCTTTCATTTGACACTTCAGTTTGACTAGTTGAGTTGAGTTTAGATGTTGCATTGGTTTTTTCACCATGCAACATTGGGATCATCACCATGATAATTCAAAATTTCCTTGTTATCATCACCATACTGGCATATTACCCTTGATTCCCTGATTTAACTCCTCACTACTTTTTGTTAAGTCAATTAACTGAAGACTAGTTGACTAGTTAACTCAACTAGGTGGCAGTTCACTCCTGTAACTGCCTGAGAGACTAGACTAGGTGGAGGTTCACTCCCATAACTGTTGGTGTGTGTGAGGATCACTCTAGACCACCACTATGGTGCATTTTTTATCCTCCAGTGAGCACTCATTGAGTTATACAGAGTATATCATGTGTAAATTATTCATTATTCACAACGGTTAATGATAAATCTTTCATTATTTCTCTCCTTCTTCTTATTTCTCCAATTCTCTCTACAAATGTGTGTATTTTTGTTTAGCTATATCTATTTTGTGCAGTTTCAACACATTTACATGGTATCATAGCCGATGGACTGCTAAGCAAAAGCTACACCAAAAAATTTTGCAGGTATAAAAGATTGAAGACAGCGGAAAGATGGATTTCCAAAAAGAATTTATTCTTACACCTTACAACTATTTTGCATGGAAGGAAAAAATATCCATACATATCTGAACCAGAGGGTTGTATAGGTTAACCTTGAATATAGATACAGAACTGATAGCAGCCATAGAAAAATCCAAGTACTTAAATTGCATGGATGAGGCACTCGAAACAATTTGCAGTGTTATTTCTCTCGATCTCATTTTTCACATATCTTCCTGTAAGACTCCCAATGAAGCCTGGACCACCTTGGAAGGGATATTTGTAAAACAATATGAGATGAGGGGACACATGTTGGAGGTGGATCTTCTCACATTGGATCCAAAAAGCTTCGAAAATATCCAAGATTTCTTTACAAAATTCAAGGATTTATTGTCGCAACTCATATTGTGGGGTTGATAAATCAAAGGAGGAGAAACAAATGGTTATCACCATTATCTCCAATATTGGTATTGAATTATCTATATTCATATCCACATTCCATTCTGTCATATTCACCTCTAGATCCACCTAGAAGATGACTTCTCTTGAGGATTTTATCGAATCCCTAACATAAGAGAAAACCAAGCTCATCAACATGGGAAAAATCAAAGGCCCAAAGGCGTATGCACTCACTGTGCAAGATGATAGCCACAAATATCCAAAATCTAAATATAAAGATAAACTGAAAGCTCATGCACATCTGAATAAGTAAGGGTACACAAAACCCTTCATTGATGCCTCCAAATCCAAAGGGGAAAAGGGAAGAATAGGGGAGAAATGCACATATTGTCACAAAGCATTCCATTCAGAATCTACATGCATGCAAAAAAAAAAATGATCTGATGTCTCAAATACGTCAGAAAAACAACCTTGGAGATCGCATCCCCAAGGGTGCCAAGAAGAAGAAGCGAGAATATTTGAATTCCAAGAAAGGAAATTCTAGCCATGCCTTGATTTCCATCATCTCCTCTCTCGATTCTTGGATCGTAGATTCAAGAGCATAACATCACATGGCTTCCTCAAAAAAAGTATATTCTTCTTTGGATGCATGCAAAGGTCCTCCTATTCTGATGGGGGACAACTCTTCTGTCAAAGTCACCAGCAAAGGAAGAATTTGACTCACCAACAGAAGCTTCAAGAATGTGTTGCATGTTCCCAAACTTTTTGTCAACCTTCTCTCCATGTATCAGATGACGAATTTCAGCATGGGAAAGAAATTCATATTCACACCAAATTTCATGGACATCTACGACATCAAAACCAACTCCAGGGTTGCTACCTGTGAGGTAAATCATCAGTCTAGATTGTATACATTTTCTGAATTCATTGAACTTGATTCTACTTGACTGCTTACTCATGTTGATGAAAGTAGTAGGATATGGCATGAAAGGTTTGGAAATTTGAATTTCAGATACATGCAACATCTTAGAAATCAAATATTGGTTGATGGTCTACCACACATCCATTTCTCCAAGGGAGTGTGTGAGGGGTGTGTTGTCGAGAAACACCCTCAAGAGAAATTTGACAAGGGAAAGTCTTAGAGAGCCTCTACACCTTTAGATCTGATCCAAAATGACCTTATGAGTCCTTTTCTAAATCCATCAATCAAAAAAGCGAGGTTTGTTCTCATTTTTGTTGATGATTTCTCACATTTTACATGGATCTACTTTCCTAGGGAAAAATATGAGGTCTTTCAACACCACAAAGATTTCAAAGCCCTAGTTGAGACACAATCCAGAAAGAAGATCAAGGTCCTATGAACTGATAACGAAAGAGATTATTTAAATCATAAGATCCATGATCTTTTCCATGAGGCAGGGATCCCGTTGCAGCAAACAGTTCCCTATACTCCGTAGCAAAACAGAGTTGTCGAGTGGAAAAACATATCTCTAAAGGAGATGGCATCTTGCATGATGCATGTAAAGTATCTACCAAAGATAATATCGGCTGAAGCACTTAATTGTGCAACATACATCCAAAACATATCTCCCCATATATATTTCAAGGATAATACCCCCTATGAGGCTTGGAGTGGCCTCAAACTGGAAGTGACCCACTTTCGCATTTTCGGTTCACGTGCATGGGCCCAGATTCCCTACGAAAAGAGGAAGGCACTTGATCCACAGAGAACTAAGTGTATTTTTGTTGGATACCCCGAAGGTGTGAATAGATATATTCGTATTGATCTTTCCTCGGACCGGATCATCATCGAGTGTAGTGTCCAATTTGAGAAAAGTGTCTCGCATGTACCTCAATAGCCACATGCAGACGCCTCCATTCTTCCACCTATCTGAGATGATGAACATGCACATGCCGACTCTTCTTCAAATGAGAGTTCTGATTCAAAGGACTCAGATGACTCAGATTCAGAGTCAGTACATTTATATGCAGAGTCAGAGAATCTAGATGCAGTTGCAGATCTAGAAAAGAGGCCCAAATAGGTACAGACTACTCTTCAGGATGCATGGGATCTTGTTGGTGATCCATATGATACTAGGAGGACTCAATCTGATTTCGAGGAGCCTCATGTTTCACTCACTACCATTGAACCATTGCCCTCTAGGCATCATTTCTTGGTTTAGTCTTCAGATCCACAGTCTTATGGCGAGGCTGCTATAAATCCATTTTGGGAATCCACCATGCAAGAGGAGCACAACTCCCTCCTCTAGAACCAGAATTGGGATCTGGTTCCCCTTCCTTCTGGGAGGAAACTTGTCATATGAATATTTGTCTACATGACCAAGAGCGTAGCGGATGGATAGATCACAAGATACAAAGCCAAGCTTGTTTCCAAAGGCTCTCAGCAGGTTCATGGTATTGACTATGATGACACCTTCACTCTAGTTGCGAATACGGATTCCATACGATTGGCACTTTCCATTACGGTAGCCAAAGGATGGGAAGTCCATAAGTTGGATGTGAAGAATGCATTTCTTCACTGTGATCTCTCTGAGGATATCTACATGGAGCAGCCATAGGGATTTATGCAGGACTCATGTTTGGTCTTTTGACTGAAGAAGTCCCTTTACATCCTCAAGCACGCTCTGAGGGAATGGTATGCCAAGATGGAATCCTACTTATTGTCACAAAAAATTGTACGTTGTAAATCATACCTGAATGTCTACATTCTCAGGATGGTTGATTCACTTCTAATTTTAGTTATGTACGTTGATGATTTGTTGATCACCGGTTGCTCGACTTCTGCAATTGGTGCGGTCAATAGGATTCTACATGACAATTTTTGGATGACGTACATGGGTCCGCTACACTTATTCATTGGACTTGAGATTATTCAAGATGCATTAGGCATCAAACTGTCTCAGGCCAAGTATGCACGAGATTTCCTTGAGAGATTTCATGTGACAGGTTGCAAGTCTTCTCCGACTCCTTTTCTATCAGGATTCAAACTTGAGGATGGCAGGGAGACTCGACTGGTTGATAGCACACTGTACAGATAGCTAGTGGGGATATTATTGTATCTCACACACTCTAGACCAAACCTCTCATATGTAGTTGGCGCAATTTCCAAGTTCATGCAGGAGCCACATGAGCTACATTAGAAGGATACAAAGTGTATTCTTCGATGCGTACAGGGAACCATCACCTTTGGGATTCATTATGAAGTAGACTCTACATTAGATCTCATTGGTTTTACTAATTCTGACTGGGTTGGCGATAGCATTGATCGCAAGTCCACATCTGGTTATTCACTCAGTCTTGGTTCTAGACCTATCTGTTGGTCGAGAAAGAAGCAAGTTTCCATTGCTCTATCTTCAGTCGAGGAAGAGTATAGAGGGGTAGTTAAGATAACCATTCAGGCTATGTGGCTACAACATTTTCTCACTGAGTTGGGCATTCAGTTTCAACGACCGATCGTCATCTAGTGTGACAACCAGAGCACTCTGAAGTTCTACACAGATCCATTTAAGAGGCAGTGGATGAAGCATATCGAGATCCACATGCACTACATCCGGGACTTAGTACATGAGGGGATCATCGACTTACATTTTTGTCCTTCAGCAGAACAAGCAAAAAACATCTTCACCAATACCTTCACTAAGTAGAAGTTTCATTCTCTGAGAAGTCATCCTGGAGTGAAGGAAACAGTTGCCTAGAAACTGTATTTCTTCTTTTTACATACATTGTACCTTGAGGGGGGGTGGTTTCCATGAGTTTTTCCCTCTTTCCTCACTTTATTTTAGTGTATCTTTTGTATTTGGGTACCTAACATGGCCTCGTTGTCGGGACCCATTCTTTATTTTCACCATAGTGATGTTTAGGGGGGGTGATGGAGTTACTTCACACACACCTAGGATTTATTTTTCCTAAGGTTTTTCCTTTTTTATTAGTCATAATTAGTCATTATCCAATCTCGTATATTTTAGGGGAGAATATTCCACCTGGAGAATATTTTCTTTTAGTTGACACTTCAGTTTGACTAGTTGAGTTGAGTTTAGATGTTGCATTGGTTTTGTCACCATGAAACATTGGGATCATCACCATGATAATTAGACCTTTCCTTGGTATCATCACCATACAGACGCATTACCCTTGATTCCCTTAGTTAACTCCTCACTACTCTTTTTTCAGTCACTTAACTGAAGACTAGTTGACTAGTTAACTCAACTAGGTGGCAGTTCACTTCTGTAACTGCCTGAGAAACTATACTAGGTGGCAGTTCTCTCCTGTAACTATTGGTGTGTGTCCATATCACTCTATACCAACACTATGGTGCATTGGTTCTCCTCCAATGCGCACTCATTGAGATATACAAAGTATATCATGTGTAAATTATTCATTATTCACAACGGTTAATGAGAATTCTTTCATTCTTTCTCTGCTTCTTCTTTCTCCAATTCTCTCTACAAATGTGTGTATTATTGTTTATCTGGATATATTTTGTATAGGTTCAACACATTTACAATATTAACCCCTTCATGGGCATTTTTTTTCACCTGCTACTCTTCATATTGACAAAGTATTTATACCAAATCCTTTACATTTTTAGCATGGTTTCACTGCCCATAGAAAAACAAATTGGTGTAAACCCATAGTATTTTCTTGACCATGTCAATACCTTGACCATATCAATAGACCATTTCATATTTCCTTCCATAAAGAATAGTTGTTGTGTGAACACCACCAACAATAACTAATCTCATATTGGCAAAGTCAATGTGATCATGTCCTTTCCTTAGCCAACCGTTGCCAATACTTCATTACTGAAATCCCGAGTTCCTATAATCAACATGTTATAACCGAAATCCTGAATTCTTGCAGTTGACACATTATTATTGGAATTTCAATTATTATCGAAATCCCAAATTCCTACAGTCGACACGCTATTACTGGAATTTTAGTTATTACTGGAATCCCAAATTCCTATAGTCAACATGTTATTACTGGAATTTTAGTTATCACTCGAATCATGAATTCCTGTAGTTCAACAGTTATTACTTTAATTCTGAATTCCTATAGATATTAGAAGAATTTTTAATTCCTATAGACAAACATGTTGGACACACACATATTGGCAGTTAAAATACATCACTCAACCAATGACCTCAATAACACCTATTGCCACATCAATGGTCTAGCATTCACTTTCACATCAATGAAACAACACTCACTGTCACACACACTCAACCATTTTGACATCAATCACAACACGTTCTCAACAGTTGCATAGTCCAAAGCTTGAATCTATGCACACTGTAAACTTTAATTCCAACCCTTAGCTTTGACTATTACAATCTCTCTAGACAATATACTTGAAGAAATCAATGATTATGTCGAAGTTTTAAATATTAATTTAGAGAGTTTGTAGGTCCTATGGAACAAGATTATGCACTTAAACTA
>JZKD02S1846016.1:24829-72020 GCA_000966675.3 Picea glauca | reverse complement strand
AATTCTTAGTGCACCCATGGCCTCCATTTATAGCATGTCTTCAAGGCATTATTCAACTAGTTCTTGGTGTGAACAAGGGGCCCTTTAGGGCACCCTTTGGTCCTTGACCAGCCCCCCATTCGGATTCAGCTCAGATCTGAGGGTCAAATCAAGTTGGGAGTTGGTCCATAAGTGGTTGAGGGGACGACAAGAACCATAAATGTGTCATTCATAGAAGTGTGTGGCTTTTCTCGTACATAGTCGTGCATGTGGCACATTGTGCACTCTACGGGCTTCTTTGGCACGAGCACTGTGCGCGCACTTCCTTCAGTGAGTTAGAGCCTGTAAATTTTTGTCCAGTTGTATAGTTTTTCCCTCTTGGAAATACATTTTTGGTGCTGCAGGTGAACTAATAGGTGTTTGGAACTGCTATATTTCTGTAACCATTTGCATGCGATGTTGCGGGCGAAATTTTAGTGATACAGATTCCCCCTGATGTGTGAGGTTAGGAGAATACATATAGCCAAAATACATCAATGTTTCTTCTACTGATAATACCATTTTAATGAAGAGTGTTGGTAAGAATTGCAAGAGTGATCTTGTCAGAGGGAGAGGGGAAACGGTGGGACCCAAACCTTTCTCTAGTTAGAGAAAGAAAATTTGTATACAAATGAGGCGGGCATGCCCCATTCTCGTGTTATGTAACTCAAAATTGTAAGGCAGTAACTGAAGTTGTATGTTGAAGTAGATCACTACAGCACCCTCTGGGGCGGTTTAATAACAATAGATGACAATTATGATGGTGAACATACTCTGAAAAGAGGCAAGGATGCCTATAAGAAGTGTCGATGACTCGTAGGCATTGATGGCCTAACAAATTCAGAGGTCTTCGGCTGATATAAAACAACTGCAATAGTCGCATAGTAAGACCCATCGTAACATGATATTTTGTTGAAGTCAAATGTTATGGGGGTCAACGACATCAGAGAGCAATGATGGTTCTCTATGGGTCGTCCGAGACGCCTCATTGTAAAGGTAACGAGAGTCAAGATATTGTCACCCTTCTGGAAACTGTGTTGATGTTGACAAACATCGAGATGCAACTCCAAGAAGCAAAGGGATTCATGAAATCTATGGAGATAAGATCAGGAACTGATGGGGAACATGGAGGAAGTCAAGAGGCAGTGAGACTCAAGACTGCCCTTGGTCGGGGGTATGTTGGAAGGATGAGTGGTGGTAACTGTAAAACTCTATCTAGTGTCAGGGGGATGACTAGACATGGGGTTAAATTGTGTCATAGGCGTGACAAGGTGGACAAACTAAGAGATCAAGGGTACATGGAATATGGCATACTCAGGGTCTATAGACAATGTCATAATGAGTAAAGGAGAGTGGATGCCCCAACCAAGGGTGGCATGGGTTGCGTTGCCAAAAAATCAAGGTCGTCAAGGGTGACGACAAAAAGCTAAGTAAATGCTAGAAACAAAGGATTTTTACAATTACCAAATAAATAAAGAATAATTTGGGATGAGTGTACAGATACAGAAATGGGTGCCCCAGTGCAATACGGCTTGGCCTTTGAGGGCGCAAGTCATGTGGAGAACTAGTGGAGGGTGGTGGCCCCATAGGTAGGTTTTTGTATGAGGTAAATGAATGGAGGGAAATTTGCAGATGGGCAAACTGATTGTGGATGAAATGGAGGGTTAATGATATTGTAGAGGTGCAGTCAAAATAGAACCGAGATTAGATAACCTGGGAGTCCATTGGGAAAGCTAGAAAAATGATGAGAAGAAGTATGTGGTTGATTCTTGGAAATACGTAAGACTATCGAGACTCCCATCCCTAGGGGGTGAAAGTAGCATGAGTGTCAAAGTGCCAAGGGGGAATATGAATGGGACAACTCATGTGGGGGAGAGTGCTACCGGGTGATAGTACCAAAATGCAGCAAAGGTGACAATACTCCAGAGCTGAATGTAGGGACCCTAAAGGTGAATGTCGGAGGGTGTGACTGGGAGATGCAATGGATATTCAGAGGGAATTATTACATGCCACTGTCGATCATATACCTGAAGGGGTTGCGCTGGCTTGTGATGACCAAGTACCTGCACACATTAAACCAAATACCCGACGTGAACAATATCTTAAGATAAAGAACATATAACAATTATTTGATCATTTTGAACGCATGCGTACTTGGACTTGATGTGAGAAAAATGCTCCCTCGGGGCCAAGTTCAGATGGTGAACCAGGGAATGTGTGACTATGTAGATGGTGGGACCATGATACCATGGATAAAAATGGATCAGGAAATAGAGGCTCTGGGCTCCTGTAACTGACTATGGAAGTTGGGAAAAAGGGCCTATATATGGATGGTGGGCCCACAATGACACCTCATTTTCACTAACACTATTAGTGATCTGGAAAGAGTGTTGTGAGGTGTTTTGGAATGTTATGGGAGCTTGGGGATACCAATCATGCAGATGAAATACCTCTTGTGAGAGGAAAAGTGCTCGATGATGGAGTGTATTCCAAGGGAAATCAGGGGTAGTCAGTTCATCCAAGAGGTCTTCGTCACACTGGAAAATGCAAGAATACAGTGGATCCTCGGAGGTGACAGGGGGAACCATCGATGGGTAGGTGTTATTTTCCTCAAGTGGTGAGGACGTAGATGGGATATCATGTACAGGGTGAGAGGGACTGATGGACATAAACCAAATGTCCAGACACTGTGGGGGATAAATTGTGGTAAGGGGTGAGATTTCCTGTGGGAAATGAACTGGAGAATTGGGAGGATTTGGGGAAATATCCTCAGACAGTCTATCCATGAACCATGGAGGGGTGGGAAGTGACTCAAGTTAGGGGGAGGAGATATGGATAGTATCTGGAGAAGAGATAGGGGGAGTAAATTGCGTCAAATAAGGTAAGGTGGTCGAGTGATTTTGAATAAGGATTAATTGACGATGCTTGTATTCAACGATCAAAAGACACTGGTATGTGGAATGAGAAGGTCAGTCGCAGAGAGAGCAAGGGAACCTCATCCATTCGAGGACTGAGGTAGAGACATAATGGATGTCGGTGACACGGGTACCCAAAAGTGGTGGTGGAGAGGGATCTTGTTGAAAGGTTTTGCATATTGTCGTTAGTGTCTAGCGAAACTGAGGTACAGCTAGGCAATGATGAGTGTAATGGCCATATTCTGAACAGATGGTGCAAGAGAATTTGGTTTGTAACCCTTTATTTCCTATTCTGGGGGACGTTGTGGTTGTACTAGATGTGCTTGGTGGAGCTGTGAGCGATGTGGTTTCTTGAGGGAGTTGAATCAAATTGTGTAATTCAAGAAGAGAAGGACATATATTAGTGGGGTGTCCCTCTCTTTCATGGAGTGCGCAAGGAGTTTGAACTCAGGGAGGAAGTGGAGCGGTGGGCTATTTCTTCTTCCATATGCCCCCAGCTGTAGCAGTGGTGCTGGCGATTGGGGGTGAGGATGGCGTGGCTAGAATTAGAATTGCGATCTGCATCGGGATTCCCTCTGACTGGGGAGGGAGGGATGGTTGAGAAACCATTACAGGTGGGTGTAGATACCATACAGGGATGGGGAGCACCATGTTGGGAAGGGTGAGCATTGTGGCTACCTGAAATGCTTGTACTCCAGGTGGGGGGTAGAAGAAGGGAATTTGAGTGATGGCTTGGGGGTGTTATAACCCTATCATTTATAGGATCATCTGGTGACTGGAAAATTTTCACTATTGATGTATGTTGTCTTGAAAATAATATTTCATTCCTGCAAATTATTTTCAAAAAGAAAAAGAAAAGAAAAGAAAGAAAAAGAAAAAGAATAAAAGAGGGCATAAAAGAAAATGGATAAAATCCCCATGCAATAAAAATGACTTGACCCATACAATTTAATTAGGGTTAAGTCTCTTTGAATTTATGTTGATAGGTCTAGTGAATACGCCTGGATAAACTATTTAATCTTAGCCAGGTAGTTAGGTTAGCTAGTGAATAAATTTGATCAAACTGTCTAATCTTGGTCAAATAGCCCCAGGGTAGAGTAATTTCTTAGCCCAACAGTCTAATCTGGGCTAAATGTGATAGGTGACTAGGTTAGAATATAGATTAGTTGGTTTTATTTCAATAGAACATGCATGATGTTTGAGGAAAATTCATGATTTGGATGTTTGAAACGTTTTTCCTAAACCCACAGTGACAAAAAGAAAGGGAAGCAATGCAAGATCCACAAAAAATCACTAAGCCTAAGTTTCGTTGCACATATGAAAATCATGCTCAGAGAATAAAGAACGTGCTTAGATCAACGGTTGATCTAATGGCACGTAGATCAATGGCTGACAGTGGATTCCGGACCCACCCCCCAATGGTTCTACCTTTAACAATGGGGGGGTCCGGAATGGTGATTAACAAGTGTGCATAGATCTACGGTCAACCTGACAGTGCGTAGATGAATGGTCTACAAGAGATTTTGGACCCCCTCGATCTTTCTACCTTTAACGGTGGGGGGGGTCCGGAATGAGGCAGTTTTCCCCGACGGGCCCCATCCCAACATGTCATCGATCCATTACATTGGACCCCCTCCACTCCAAACCACTTACCACCATACTGGTCATGCCATACTGCCACCACCTCATGACATCATCCTCCACTATCCCACCACCTCATGATTCCACATCCCACTATCTCATCTTACATGTCTCGTCTTACTACTCTGCCAAAGTGTCCTTACCCCTTTGACTTGTCGCATGTCTTATCCCATTTTCCTATCTTCCAATCATCGCCTTACGCATCATCCTGGCACACCCGTCACCCATCCTTCACCTACCACCTCATAAATCAATTGATCCGTTGGCCATTTATTACAGGCTAATGTATTCGTTAGCCTGTTGGACCTGTCTTTCGTGCCCAACGGATACCCGCTCACTTAAAATTAGCCCTGTTTATGCCATTTTCCCACTGTTCATACTCTCTGCACTCAAGAAATTCATTTCTCTCACTGCTTTAGTCAGCAACCCAACCATAGCCACTATAGCCCCTACCTACTAATGTTTTGTTTTAGTTTGTAGGTACCTGTTGGATCGATGGTGCCTAAATATAAAAGATCAGAAGTCGAGGAAAACCCATTCCTCCCACCTTCTGTTGATCTCGACTGGATCCCATTAGCCGACAAGGATTATCTGATCTCAGAGACCAGGTGTGAATTCGATTTCGCCGAATTGTAGTCGTGGTTTAAGGACACATTCATAGATCAAAGAAATGAGATCGGGCTCTGGGAGTCCAATCTCACCCTGTATATTTTTTCTCAAATCCACCATTTTCTTGAGTTTACCCTCAAATGTCAGGCTCATTACCTCCCCATCCAAAGAGCCATAGTTTCACCGTTCGGAGAAACTCTTTTCTCTATCACACCCGAGGCCATTGATCAAATGAT
Source organism: Picea glauca (assembly GCA_000966675.3). Taxonomy (NCBI): domain Eukaryota; kingdom Viridiplantae; phylum Streptophyta; class Pinopsida; order Pinales; family Pinaceae; genus Picea; species Picea glauca. Next base: position 66,601 of record JZKD02S1846016.1, on the reverse strand, counting down.
GCAGATATCTAGAACTGAATCCCACTCTCCCCTCACCATTGAAGTTTTAATAGAAATGTACCAGAACTTGTCTTTTCCCTAGAGAGCACAAATTTTTGAGCTTTTCCTCCCACAGGATACTCAACTCCCTAAGAAAAATCCCCCTTACCATTCCTCCATGTTTTCAGAAAAGGGAAACCAAATTATTTCATCACTATGTTGTATGCTCGGCTATTTCTTAGATGAATGGGTGGATGAGCCCATCTTGGGTTACCTGTCCATTTTCGCCACCAAAGAAAGAGCCACCACCCAGTTCGACTACAGCAGTTTTCTAGCCAAGAACATACATGATCAACTTTTCAAATTTCCCACGGAGGGCATGTTTCAATATTCTTCAATATTGGCTTACATGTTCATGTTCTTTCAAGCAGAGAAGTTTTCATTCACCATGCAGAGAATGGACCAGGAAGGCAAACCACAGCCCGTCGCCTCTTCGACTTCGCTACTCAAAAGAAACTCCACGAAGTTTAATTTCAAGTTATTTATTGAGCTATTTTATCACCCAGTGGTAAGCATGCTCAGTGGTAGACCAGAGCCGAGGATAAATGAGGAGATCCAAAGAGTTCTACACCTTTTGGATCTCGCCAAGACTAGAGACTGGTTCCTGTATCAAAATCACACAGAAATTAGAGTATATGGGTGTCAGTTAGCTCCATACAAATTGCCCAAATACTTGTCTGTTCGGATATTTTTCCTGGCGTATATTAGACAAATGATAAATTCATATGATATACATTTTGTATCTATGAAGAAGAAACAACAGCTGAGAATCAAGGGGTAGATAGGATCCTTTATCTGCAATAGTCGAGCTTCCTGGGAAGAGACAAACAAACTATTGAATGAGATGAAGTTTGACACAAGTTTCCTGTGGCACTATCATCCGTGTGGGATCATCACAAAGATGAGAGTGAAGAATAAAAATGCCCCGTACGTTAATGTACCCAAGCCCGAGATAGATAAGTACATGAATCAAACAGAGTGGGAGGTGAATACTCTTAAAGAAGTAGAACAACAATCTCCTTCGGTCATTATCTCGCAAACAACCACACCACAGGTACCAAAGGAGGAAATGCCCACTCAAGAAAACGAAATCATTAGGTTTCTGAATTCGAAGACCAGGGAAGAATTGGAAGACCTAAAGATTGAAGACAGGATGGATACTATCCTCGAAGTCAAGAGGGTGCTGACCAAAAGAGGATTGATGTTGCAGCTGGAAGAGAAAGTCCAAAACATGGAAATCGGAGTTCAGAGGTTCTTCAGCAAGATCGATTCCCTACAAAAGAAAGGTCTTCCTGGTTTAATGGTGTTAAATGACAATTTGATGACCCTTCCTGACTACAAGCAGAAGATATCTATAGTGGCAGAGGACAGTTCTAAGTTCTCAGGGATACAAGGCAGCATAACAGGAAAGGCATTCTTGGAGACTTTGCAGCCGAACCTCAGCATACAGCACAAAATCAAATATATTTTCATAGTCAAGCTGACCTTTTCCAAATGGATGAAACCTACCGAAGACTGCTCAAAGTCACCATTCCCAGTCATTTGAGATGGGAAGAGCTGTGAAATTTGATAGAATAAGAGATGAGGTGTCCAATCCAAGTCAGCAAGCAGGAGCAGTCAAAGTCACGTGAATGACTCACCAACGGCCTTCCCCAGAATCAGCATGAGAAATCTGACAGATCATCATCAATTCCTACAATTTTGTATCTTGTTATCTAGTTAGTTAGACTTAGAATCTGCCACGTCCTGATCATTAATGACAGGGTCGTTTGTAATTTTGATGATAAATACTTCGAACTTAGAAGTATTGAGGGTTGATATTTACGCCCAAGCAAGCTGTAAGCACTGTAATTTTTATCAGAGATCTACCAGTAATAAAAGGGATATTTCACAGGATTATTGCATGTTAGTTGTTGGTGAAGTTTTCTCATCTTTGTTGAATGTTTATCTTTCTCAGTATTCATTTTATTTTTCTAAATCCGATCATTTAGAAGTAGCGAAAGTTGCAGAATTTATCCTAGTATACTTTGTTTCCGACTTTAAATGATCTAAATGTTTTCTTCTGATGTTATAATTAAGAAAATCTTAAATTATTCTTGGTTATAATTGATTATCTCATCTTCTCTACTTTACATCATTTTTATGCTAAAGAATCCAACAGTTGCATTATCCTGCCCTGTGAGAATACCTTTTAAAACCTGTTAGGCAGTCTCAAATTTTATAAAACAGACCCCATATCCCAATGGATGCATAAGTGACATTTCAGCCATTTTATAAAAAGAAAAGAACTCGGTCCTATTCATCTTAACTAGCCTAATATCTGAAATTTGAAACAAAGTCAAATCTTATAGAGAGATCCCTCTCTTAAACTGGCAAGGCTAGATCCCAGTTTTGAAGTGGTTGGATAAAGTTACCTCTGGAAAATTTCTTCTGCCTTTCAACAACCTCTGGGAATTTATAGAGTGATAACAGGGGTATTGTTTCCCAAACTGGTATTTTCCCCTGGGAGAGGGGAAAATCGGGGATAAGTGGTGTAGTCGATTCTCACGGAAATACCAAGGTAAACTTTCTTCAACTAGTGGGACGTTAAGGGGTGGAGAAGCCTCAGTGAGAGGAGTGGTATCTCCGATGTCAGTTCCATTAGAAGAGATGACACACACTTGTGTTGAGGGGTGTATGAGAGGTGGTGCTCCATGGTATGCCCCCAGCAAGGATGGGTCTTTGAAAATTATGGGGCCCATATACATGAGTGGATACGCATTGAAACTAGTGCAGACAAGAGGTAGGATGTTATCAATGTTGGAGTGGTTAGGCTCGTAATGTGAAACTTGGTCGATGGTGATGATTTTCCCATTGTGGGGGGACATCATCGTTCGAAACACAAAAGAGGACATTGCCTTCATAGTGTACATGTAGCTACGTCCAAACAAGATGTTTTAATCGAGCAGGGCATCAATAACCTCAATGTCGATAAGGATGGTTTTGCCCTTGAGTTCAACAGGGACATTTTGAAAGAGCCCTTCATGGGAGGATGGTTGACCATCATAAGCTCTTAAAGTGATGGCGGATGGTACTAGCTCAGGGGAGACAATTTTCTACCATACATTTTTGGATATGATGCATGTGGATGCACCTTCATCAATGATACATTGATGAACCGTGATGTTTTGAATCTTGACTGGTATCTGGAAAGCTACCAATGCAGGGAGACGAGGTTCCCCACAATCTAGATCAAATGTGATGAGTCTAGTATTAGCTGAGTCAACTGCCCCCAAGGCAGAAAGCAAGGATTTTCTTTGAGTTGGACAAGTTTGGAGGACCTCCAATACTGACATGGCTGCAGGAGATTATGCCAAGTCATCGACCATACTATAATTGTGTTCTGCCCTAGACTGAGGGTTATTGACATTCCATCGTAATGGGATGTGAGGGATACGATGGTGGGTTTAGTGTTAGGTCTTGGAATCATCAAGGGTTGTCTGATTGTAGATGGAGCTACTTCTGAAGTGGTGGAAGTAGCTTCAGGGGGCGTACTTTATTGACGACTGCACGTTTGTAGAAGAATCTATTCTTCGCTAGTTGGGAGGATATTACAATCCGTCGGGTTTCTAGGGTTGTGGTACTATCCCATTTGTGGTGAAGCAGGATGTACCTCATGTTGGGTATTCATCACACCTTGGTGTGGAATAGGGTCTTGCAACATGGTTGGGGGTGGTTTTTGCAAATACTATTGTGGGGCATGTTGAGGGGCAGGCGGCACTGGAGGACGTGGCGAGTTCAAGGAGTCTTTCATCCATTTGAAGTTGACAATTTGGGGGAAATGGTGGGTTTAATGACCATGCTCACTGCAAAGAGTGCAAGGGAAGTTTGTCCGGAGGTTGTTTTTGTTGTTCCTCCCTTGGTGTTTGTTTTTATTGTCCCCTTGGGGGTTCTAGTTACCTTGATTCTGGTTTCCCCCAGTAGGTTGGTTTTATTGAGGGTTATTTCCTCCTAGTCCTAGGTTATTATTGTTTCAGTTTTTCCCTTTATTTTTGGCATTATTCGGCTGATGGGTCGGATTTGTTGTATTCAATTGTTCAAAACTATGAAATTGTTGAATGGGAGAGGGTTGAACAAAGTTAACATCAACGTGTGGTTGTCCTTTTGGAGGCGCAATTGGCTGGGGAGGACGAGGAAATGGAAAATATGGATTATGTTGTGGAAATGATCCGTAGGGCGCATAGGAAGGCAAAGCACTTTCACTTGTGCCCAGGTTATATGTTGAGGTAAAGGGGGAACCTGAAATTGGTTGAGAAACTAAGTGCATGATGGGTGCCAGAAAAGGTCCACTCATCGTTGGAGGGGGAGCAATAGGATATGGTTGTTGGTAAAGGGGAGGAGGGTAATAAGACAACCCTCCATATATCAGAGGATATTGGGGTGTATCGTACATAGGTGGTGGTTTAAAATACATGTTGTGGTGTGTCGTGGTACCAATCAATCCATCTGTCACATGAGACATCCCAGATTTGTCCTGACCAAATGGTACGGGTCTCGGTGCATCAGGTATTACTGTGTATAAGCAACCCAACTATGCATAAATGAGGTCAAACTGTTGAGCCTTGTTGATGGCTTCCTCTTCAGATTGGGGGAAGGTGGATGCCACATCTTTCACAAGTATATAGACAAGGGATTTTAGAAACTAATCGAGACAATTTTCTTTGGTGGTTTTTGCTTTACATAAACTACGTCGCTGACGCCATTCATGAATGTGGTCGAAAATGTGCATAGTTGAGGTTTGTTTGCACTCAGAGAGTAGTTCTAGATCAATGTCATGACGAACCGGTAGTTGAAAGAAGGCCGAGAATTCTTTGGCCAATGATTCAAAAGTCACGTGGGACCCTGATTTTTCATCCACATACCATTTGGTTGATGGACCAGTGAGTGTTCATTGAAATAACCTTAAGCGGATGGAGTCATCCATGATGTTATTTGAAGAGCACCATAAGTGGAAGGTCATGACATGGTTGGTGGGATCTTCCCCCAATTTTCCTTCAAATTTTGGAATATTTGAAGGTACCTTAGTAGGCATACTGGGTCATGTGCAATCATGCAATATAGGATCATTCGTGAGTTTACTCAAATAGGGAATATTGAAAGACGCCAAATATGGCATTGGGGGTGGCAGTGGAGGATTAGTTCCATCCATGGTGTGAGTACGTAGTGGACCTGACACTTGAGGGGATTTGGTGGGGTTGTACTTCTCCCTTGAGAATAAGTTTGCCCTCCACCTCCTTGTGAAGGACAGCTAGTGGATGTATGGCCTTGGGAATTGGTCCCAAGTAAAGTGGAACCAAGCAAAGTTGATCCCAAAATACTGGCACTCATAGGGGTGTGAGATGGTTGATCTGGTGTTGGAAAGACTAGGAACTCCTCCTAGAATAGGAGGGAGATTCTGCAAGCATCTGGAACGATGGGGATTCGGTGGCTCTCCTATGATGTCCGACTAACAAAGTGAATGTGTTTGAATGGTGATGAGAGCAATAAATGAGCAAGAGACTTGTATAATTTGGACCTTCACAATATATCTCAGAATTGCATGTAATCAAATGAGCATCATACATAAATCAACTGAAAATAAGCATACATGTGGGTAGGTGTATTTTGTCCATGTGGGAGAACAAAGAACAAAAATGCTCGCATCCTAAAATATGTATCGTCCTTCCTCTCAAATAGCACTGGACCTTCCAAGAGCACTCAACAGTGGGGTCTGAAGCCACTGGAAGAGGAACTAGTGAAGGATTAAATAATCAGTTATAATGAAGGTTAGAGGGTGCATATCCTAAAAGAGCTAGAAATATTTCCCAATAGCCACACAAAATTCGATGAAGGTGCAATTTCAGCCCACAATTGCAACCTGGGTAGATGTCCTAAATTTGGTCACTAGGTACCTCGATCAAAGTGTGGCATTTAGATTTTCAACCTAAGAAATGGGTCATGTGATGGATCCCTTCCAAGAGTTGGGTGACTCAAGGTGGGATGCACAGAACAACCAGACCTCGGCCTTCAACCCTTCATGGGTATCTCCCTGCCTTATGCTGTAGGAACACTTGACTTGGAGGATTTAAAAGTTCCCTATTTGTCAACTTCTAATGTTTGAAAATGTGAGAACCAGATAACAGGGGGTTATTTGGATGCCTACACCTGAGATCCTACCTAGACTAAAAATATTCTTTTGGCACCTCTTGTGGAGGAAAACTTAGTGAGTTTTTAGAAAAAATTTAGATGTGGTGGGCTAAGAGATTGGGGGTGTGAACCAATATCGTTTGAATTAAGTGGGTGTGGATAATTTCTTCAATAAATAATGGGATGTTTCGGAATTCCTTTGGAGAAAACCTACTTCAATCTCCACAATTCAAGATGGATATTATGTGAGTGAGGAGTGACTTTGTGTGTGAGCAAGTGATAAAATGTGTCAATTTTTTTATGAGTTAGGTGTGAATTTGCAACATGTGGACTTCCTGTGGTCCTTACAAATATTTGTTACCTATCTTACTAAGTGCCATTGGTACAACCTTGCGGAATTTTAAAATCCCTAAAGAACTAGCATGTGGACATATGGGTCCTTACCAATCCTTTAAACTCCCCAATGTGGTTTACACTAAGAAAGCTTGAAAAACTATCCTAGATTGCAAGCATGTGGGCATGTATGGGATCATTACTTTGATCTTTAAACTCTCCTAGTGATGTAAACTAAGAAAGCAATTTCAAGAAACTATCCTAAGTTTTCAAAATGTGGGCATGTATGGGCCTTTACAAATTTAAGATGATTTCAAAAAAAAACTAAGAGGAGCCCTAGGAGGGCCTTGTCCTCTCCTAAAGATTTTGTTAAGGGAGATGAAATGTCCCCTTAACCACCTTTTTTATTCTCAAGATCGCTCTATGGTGTGAGAGAAGATCATACTCAATGATTAAAGTTGATTTATGGTCCCAATGCAAGTTTTTTATATGTGATAGCAAATAATCTCAACTTAACTTTTACAACCTAAACAGGCCATCCATGTGGGAACCAAAGAAAAAGAGGAGAAGTATGGTTATTTTTACCCCCTAAGTGCCTATGTTTAGCTAACCTTTCATATGGGAGAGGAGTCTAAGTGGAGTGCATTTACAAATTGCATGAAATAAATATTTTGAAGGCTAGGGGCCTTCAAATCATCACAAAAACTCTTACAATTTTGAAACTCTGGAAATGTGCGTAGGTTACTATTCAGACAAAGGTGCAGTGGGCGCACAATTCACAGAGAACATAAGTTGTTTGGGTGCAAAAAGCGCAGAGCAAAGAAGCTTTTTGGGCACACAGTGTGTTGAGTCTGTATCTGTGGGCTAAAATACACATGCATGTTCTAATATGCGTCGGGGGGGGGAGGGGATTTTAAGTGAAATTATCCTCCTCCAGCTCCAAACTTGGCTCTTGGTAGGTAAGGCTAGGCCGGTTTTGGTACCTGCAAGACAAATGGGTCAAAAATAAGTGCTCTCAAAGCCCAAATAGGGTGGAAATTGATACCTTTCCCCATTATGGTCGTCAATCTGTTGTGTCGGTTTCGTCACTTGGGTGAGCAAAACAAGGGCACTTACAAGTCTAGTTGGGCCTGATAGACAAGACAGAAGTTAGTGCATGAGCTAAACAATCCAAGCACATGAAATAAACAAGTAAATAAACTAAAAACAACTAAGGAAATAAAACTAGAATGCATAAGAAACTTTGAACCAAAATCAATCAACCAAATGAACAAGATTATGCCACCAATGGATAACTATATTAGCTGGCAAAACACCATAGAGAAAGGAGGACTTATGGATCCCCTCTTCCTCCTTGGGAGGGCTCTTGAGTTCCCTAATAGAGATCTCTTCTTACAATGATAAACTAGAAAGCAAATGGTGAAGAAATCCAAGCCTATTCCCTCAAGAGATGAGTGGAATAGCCTATTGGAATTTTGTTAGAATGATCCAAGGAGAAAAGAAGATTCTCAAGGGAGGATTGAGGCAGCATAACAATACTATAGAAATATTAAATTCTTAGTGCACCCATGGACTCCATTTATAACATGTCTTCAATTCATTATTCAACTGGTTCTTGGTGTGAACAAAGGGCCCTTTAGGGCACCCTTTGGTCCTTGACCAGCCCCCCATTCGCATTCAAATCAGATATGAGGGTCAAATCAAGTTGGGAGCTGGTCCATAAGTGGTTGAAGATCCGAAAAGAACCATAAATGCGTCGTTCACAAGAGTGCGCAGCTTTTCTCGTACACAGTCGCACATGTGGTGCATTGTGCGCTCTACGGGCTTCTTTGGCCTGCACACTTCCTTTAGTGAGTTAGTGCATGTCAATTTTCTTCCAGTTGTATAGTTTTTGCCTCTTGGAAATGCATTTTTGGTGTTTCGGGTGAACTAATAAGTGTTTGGAACTCTTGTATTTATGTAACCATTTGCATGCGATGTTGTGGATGAAATTTCAGTGATAACAATAGCATTTCATATATTTTCCTCAACACCACCCAGCAAAGGAAGCATCTCTACAAGAATTAAGAGAATTAATATTGTTATCAGGCATTCCAATAAACCATTTTCTAGCATCTTTCTTCAATGATAAAGCAAAGCATTTATATACAACATCAAGATTTTCAATTTCAACACTTCTAATAAAATCCTTGAAAGCATCCCAATGATCACATGTGCCAATAGTATTGTCACCATGAAATAAAGGCAACTTTTCCAATGATTTAGGCAATTCATGAGGTTGACCAACAATACTAGTGAAATCAAATGGTTTGTAATAATCAATCAACCGAGGAGTAGCCATCTGATTTTGATTAGGGAAATTAGTGATGGAAAGTGGTAAGTATGGTCGGGAACAGTACGATGCCTCTTCAAGGGAGTTCCTAGTAGGAAAACCATCCCCAAGGAGGACCACTTACTAGGGAACAATGTCAACCACCAAGGTGAAGCAGGGAAAAAGGCATAATGTCCAAGCATATGTCATGAAATCTAAAGTAGTATAAGATACAACATACTCAAATGCCTCAAATATTGAAATGGCACTTACCACACTACTTGACTTGTACATCATGGGCCAAGACCCATTGCCTCTCGGAAGCTAGTTTGTGTGGTGGATTCCATATGAAAATATACGACCTCTATGGTGGTGAGAAGGGTCTCCATCTTTGAAAAAGGATATTGTTGGTCATGTAGTCTCTCTACACTCCATATCTACAACTTGAGGGCCTTTGGACATGACCTCCTTAGTTATCCCACAAAATGGGGATTACAATTATTATTTAATATACCCTTATTTATTATTTATTATTTTACTATTATTATTTGTCCCTAATTGGTGTTAAGTCAATTAATACTTAACTAAAAAGGTAATTGAAACTACCACAACTTCTTTTGAAAGAGATAAAATCTCATCACAAGGAAGGACAAAGGGGAGGAGAGCAATGAAAGAATTTTCTAATATAAGGTTCGCTCTTATATACTTATGAGATTATCATTTCCATTCATTATGAGTTTTCTAGGAATCTTAACCCTCTTTTTCACAACAAGGTCATATTGAAGGTAACGGGATTCAAGGATTCAATCATATACTTCAACAGCTTATTATTGAAAGGTTGATCATTTATTCTTGGTAGTCTATGTATTCTGATTTTTTTATGCATTAAATTTCATTACTGATAGGGAGTATTTTGCAGAGTCGGTAAATGATGCTTCTATGGAAAAGTTAATCCAAATCTTTAGTCTCAGTCTTCTCTTGCTGTCAAATTCTTTTTGTATGGTGCCCATCAGAGACCTCTAAGTTTGACTTTGGTCCACACCCTCGTAGGGGTTTGAAAAGAGGATTATTATTGTATCTTGTAATGAAATCAATAAATAAATCATTTTATTGGTTATGTCTCACTTGTGTATTTTTCTGATACTTTTCAGATTGATATTTCATTTGTTTCTTTTTCTTAAACATCATATATATATACATGTTATATTTTCTTTCTTTTACACTGTTAATTATCATAAAAAAAACAACATTGATCCCTTGTACTTTTTCCTCGTGGATCAAACGATAGTTTTGACTTAGGCTATAAACCCGATGTGACAATCTCAGTTATCTTACCTTAGCCAAGTAAGATTTGAAAATGTTGGAGTAAGGTCCTTCATACCTTTTCCTCAACAACTTTGACATAAAGCATATCAGAGGAAAAGAGAACAAGGTGGTTGACGCATTTAGTAGGAGGATACATGAGATGCATGCTACTGCAATTAGCATGTACAAATTCGATTTGAGTGATATGATTTTAGAAGTTGCCAAATCAGATCAGTGTTGTGTGGACATAAAGGTGAACTTATAGCTAGGTATGTCAGAACAAAAATTTGAAGGTTATGAGCTAAAAGAGGATCGAGTCCTCATGTATAGGCACAGATTCTATGTGTCAAATGATCAGGAGTTGAAAAGTCCGATATTTTCAGAGATGCATAAGGTTTCTTATGTTGGAAATCCAAGCTACCAAAAGACAATTGTCGTAGTCAAAAAACAATATTATTGGCTAGGTATGAAAAAGGAGTGTTGAGGAAAAGATATGAAATGATCTTACTCAAGCATTTTCAGATCTCACTTGACTAAAGCAAGATAGACGGGAATATCACCGTATGTTTATAGACATCAAAAATTGCTTCCTAATCCACAAGTATTGGTTACAAGGGCCTAGGCTAATTTTCTTATAAATTAAGAATTGAAATTTCAATATTTATGTAATTTTCTGAATATAACAGATGTAGAAATAAATGTAGAGACAGAAGTAAAAATACCAAGTCAAAATCAACACAGATGAGACATAAAGCAATCTCTTATTCCATTCCAATTTATCAAAAGAATCATTCTCTTTACAAAATTTCTTGAGGAAGTTTGGACCAAAGTCAAACTTAGATGTCCCCGATGAAAACCATACGAAAGGACTTTTGACAGAAGTAAAAAAAAATTGAACTTTAAAAGCTGGATCAGCTTGCAACATATTGCTACCCACTCAACTCTACACAATATCCTTTATCAGACATGAAATTTAATTCACAAACAAACAAGTCTACACAGACTATCAAAGATAGATCAACACCTCTGAAAAACAAATGTCTGAATGATGTAATTCAGCCTTGAATCTTGTTGTCTACAATAGGACCCTGCTATCATAAAAGAAAATTAGGCTTTCAATGAATTAAAGAATGAATGAAAACATAATTATCTCAATAAAACTCAAGAGAAAACCTTAGTATGATTTCTCCTTCTATTCTCCTCTTGTTTCGCCTCCGCTTTTTGCCTTTAAGCAATCATAATTGGTTGAAGTAGTTAAACTACCTCTTTAGTTAAGTTAACTAAACTCAACCAACTTTTTAGTTTAGGGGGGAAATTAATAAAATAATAATAAGGGTTTATGACTCCCTTTAGTTTCTTTAACAAGCATAATGTTGATACTAAGTTTAATTTTTACTCTTTAAAACTAAAGCTTTGATTTTTGCTAGTCATGGAGCCGCCCTTAGTCCTAAAAAAGAGTCAAAAATCTTTCGATTTTTCGGGTTTCGGGATTCGGGCTTTCACAAAGCGTGATTTCGTAACTAACAACTCCAGAGTCCCGATGCCGAAATCCCGAAAAGTCTTTATATTAAAGTAATCAAAGAAAAAAAGAGAGAAAATGAATGTTTTAAGTCCTGACGTGCTTTCCACAAAGTAACCTTAAATCGTGATCAATTAAACTCTTAAACACAAAAAAAAAATTCATTAATCTTTCGCGATTCGGGTTTTCCTATGTCAAAGTGCTTTCAAAACGTCGACCCTCGAATGCCCAATCCCCGAATCTCCGAAAACAAGAAATTAATTACTAACCTCAATTATTTAAAGCATTGATATGAGGGATTAGCGCCTAAATTAATCCCATCGCGATTTCGTGATTCAGGGTTTGCTTATGACATACTTCTTGGATACAGGATCCCTGAAATTCCGAAATCTGAAATCATGAATTTCTCACAAAGTTTAAAAAGAAATTAAGTTAGTTTAAAACGGGATTAATAATGATTAAACTACTTTTCGCGTTTTGCATTTCGGGGTTTGTTGAAAGAAGTCCTTTTGAAGGTCCAGTTTGAAATCGTCGATACACGGTAATATATATAACGAATGAATAGAGATATTTTTAACTTAACTGCGTATCTTTGGGCATAACTTCCTCATTAAAACATTAAATTTTTATTGCCTGTCTCAGTACGTCCGTCGTAAGAAGAAGTTAAAGGTTAATAAAGGTTTGGTTTTTTCGAATTTCATTCTTATTGTTTGGACTCAGAAGTGAATTGCATTCAGCAAACTTACGCATTTTTCTCTGCGACGGGAATTTGTTCTAAACACGAACATTATGGCACCTAGAAAGGCACCTAAGAAAAGTGAAGAAGCAACTGAAAGCTCAAGCCCAGAAGGAGATGTTGTGTCTGATACTACACCGCATGCCATTGATTCCATCAAATCATGGAGGCAAATTTTTGAAACCTTGGACTACAAAATCAAGAATTTTCCCAATGATTCTCAAAACAAATTCTGGGACATAGCAGAGTCTGAACTTCACAAAGTAGCCACGCACCCATGACTCATGACATACAATGATATGATCAGTTGGGCTTTAGAGAGGACAGATGTGCAGACGAGAAGCATTTTGGAAAACCAAGGGGTCGTCATCGGCTCTTTCAGACCAGAGCATATACAAATAATGTACAAACTATCTCCCAATTCTAATTACATTTATAATAAATAATTTGTAAGTGAATTTCAAAGGAAAGAATGCACAGAGGCAGATCAAACATACCTCGGCATAATCAAAGACTGGTGGAGACACCCAGCAAAATTCAGGGTTGATACCCATAACGTTTATGCCACGGCCTCATTGAATGAGTACATGGTCTATGTGGCTATGATGTTATGTATACTTTTCGGGAAGAAAAGTCCTACCCATTTCCCTGCAGAATGGGTTCCCCTTCTACATAAAGAAGTTGAAGGCCATAGCTTCAACTGGAACATAATTATATTTGATAACCTAGCTAAGGAGGTTATGGAGTATCAAACCGTGAGATCTAGTGGCCGATCAGTAGCCTTTTACATGTCGGAATACATCATGGATGCTATATGTTTCATGACTCCTTTCCCTTTCATGAATTGGAGTTGGAACTCAACCTACACTGAACCGATTCATGAATATCATTCTAAGTTGTGGGAAGAAAATGCTAAGGATTATTTTTATGAAATTTTTCATTTCGTGGTGATACTGGTGCATCAGATGTTGTATGGTTGTGCACCCCCCCCCGTATTTCAGAGTCGGTCATAGGAAACCTCAAGGCGGTCGCCAATTGGTTTTTTGAGGAGAATTTCTCCTATATCATGGTTTTTGGATGTTCTATCCCTCCTCATGCACTTATGAAATTCCTCCCTGACATACTGGTGTGTATGGAGGTAGCTCATCAGATAATAACAGGCAGTATTAGGATAGAACTGAAGACAACTCAAAAGAAGTTTTTGCTATTCTTTCCCATACAGATTGGAAGGTTTTCGCTACTCAACCTGGGTCATTCCAAAGTTGAAGTTGAAGCTCTAGAGGAGGTCAAGTTGGTGAATCTCGAACATAGGAAACACAACCCTTACCAAATAGTGGGAAGCCACATGGCTCACTGTGGCATGAAAACATTTGAACATGAGGAATCCCCTCGCGATGAAATTTTCAAAGGGGTCAAAACCTACGAGGAGGTGTTAGATAGGGTATAGACGTTATCATCTGACTTGCAAACCAGTCTTCTAACCTTCCAGAGACACAGACGAAACAATTTTCCCAAGGTAATGCAAGGCGAAGCAACAACATCTCCTCCAGAACAAGAAAACATTCCCCCAGGCTTCGGATAGAAAGCACAGGATAAAGCAGACACCAAGGAAAATCCACAGGGGAAAGAAGGATCTTCACAAAACAAAGAAGTCCCACAGTCAAAGAATCCAGGAGCAGAAACAGAAATAAATTCTGGGACACCTCCCAAATCTAGTCAATCTACCCCCCCTTCATCATCTACTATCCATGTTGACAACCCCAAGACAGCAGCGGAAACAAAATCCACAGAGTTGGGTAATCCTATCACTTCCTTGACCCCTTTACAGTCTACTTTTGGGTTTCCTTAGATAGGAGTCATATATGCTAGTGACCTCGACCCTATCTCTAGAGAAGAAATACCTCCCTCTGATTACTTCTTCAGTAAAAAGAGGAAGGTTGTATTAAAGCAGGAGATGTATATGAGAGAAGGTGGTATGGTAAATAAACACAGGGTATTGGTAGATGGGCAAAACTTGGAAGAGGGATATTTTTCTATAGAGGTAGCAAGCTCCATGGGGACTCTAGCAACAGAAAATATATTCACCATTGACAATATGAGAACAAGGTTGAAACAGAGTAACCATAGGATAGTCCAGTTGCAAAACCAACTAAAAGATACCAAGAAAAATATCAAAGCAGAAATAAATAGAGGTCCAGAGTAGGCCAGAGCTACTGACAAGCAAGAAATTCAATCGCTTAAGTCAAGTCTAGACAAGATGAATGAGAAAATACAGACTAGCCAAATACAGGTTATTCAGCAAGAAGAATAGTAAGACAACTACAGGCTAAATTGAATTCAATAAAAGGCCAGGTTATAGACATGAAAGATTTTCAGGACCAATCACTGGAAATACATGTGAAGGTAGAAGTCGAGCAACAGAAAGTAATCTCCCAAGTAGAGATTATTCAGAATTATTTTCAGGAAGCAAGCAATGCTCTTGATAATATTATCTTTAAATAAAAAGAAGCTAAAGTAGCAAGGGCCACTTTCCAAAAGGTAGTTGTATGTTTTGAAAATGAATCAGTATCGAAAATTCCAAAGCTTTCTATCACAGAGCAGATCAAAGGCGATATCATGCTCAAGGTATGGGAAAACAACATAGCAGAAATAAGAAAATAGCCAAAGAAATCAAAGACGATTGCGAAGAAATATTTGATTTGTTGGAAAAGGGATCATTAGGTATTGGAAGAGACAATTGCACCAAACAGTTAGGACAGATAAACATTGCAAGACACCAATTGAATTTCAAAGAGGGTTTGAACGAAATTCAAATGGAAATTTCACAGTTAAAAGAAATGGATGTTACCCTAATAGACAAGTGGCTAGTGAAGCCAAACTTAAAATTTCAATCAATTAAGTTTGTTGGTAAGCAGATCGAAGACCGGCTTCCAAAAATTCAAAGAAAATTTTATCTATTCGAAGCAAAGGATTTTCCAGAGCCTCCCAGAAATTTTGTACACTTTATTGAAAAAAGTATTGAATGTATTGGGTTGAAAGAAGGAGATACTTCAATAAAATAATGAGGTATCATTTTGAAAACTTATATTATCGAGATGATAGGAAAATAAATGATAATCATGCAAACGGTTGAGGTTTGCATTTTTGTAACTGTTTTCCCCTAGGAGTTAGGAGATCACCAACCAACAATCATGAGTGATCTGGTATAAGTATAATTTCAAGAGACTGAAAGAGGGCTTTTTTCTGGGCATTGTAAAGAAGAATTTGAAGATATTTTTGAATCAATACAAATACAGAATGAAGATTCCAGATCTGGTCAAGTTTGAGTTATGTGCTTCTCTGTTGCTTCATATTTTTCATATATCTCTTTAATGAATGCTTAACTACAATTTAGTACAACCTCTACTATGGTGATTAATTATTCTTGCACTTTAATCATTTACATCCTTTCCTCTGTATTGGCTATCAGCATATACAAGACCTGCAAATATTTTAGATTTCAATATCATATGCTTCATTAAGAGTTCTTCCTAACTATTTTCTTCTTCTGTCACAAAGTGAGATTCCTCTTCAATTGATGCCTCACCTTGTTCGGCATCTTTATGTTTTCTTTTCAATTCATGCATATTCCCTTTTCGAAATTTAACTTAGATACCAGAAACAGCCTTTATTTTCGTCATTCTATTAATTAAAAGTTTTGGACTTCTTCTTATATGTTTTGAAACAGAAATAGTGAACCCTTAAAAGAAAAAACAAGAATCTATCCTTTCAGTCTTCATCCTTCATGATTGTTCTAGTTATAAGACAACCCAATATCAAGCCTGGATTGTCAGATCAAATGAGCAGTGCCTTAAATTCATTTAACACCATCTTACAGACAGTAAATAATTGGGTTGAGTTACAATGTTCATGGGCAATAATTGAAAGAGACATTAGTATCCAGGAAAACTGGGAAGCTAGACAGAGACAGTTAAGGAACCAACAATATATCTTTTCATATAACTTACCATTTTATCCTTATCTCTCTCTATCTTTTTGGATGCCTTGACGGTGTACTTTAGAGCATTAAAGTACAAACTCAGGAACAACATTTTTTTGGCGTCATTGCTGGGGAATAGAGAAATGAAGTTCTTTTCCCTAGGAAGAACGACATTGACACTTTCTATGTTTGATAATGAACAAAGATTGAAAACCTTATAAGGATACCTTTATCTTTCACTTGGCAACTCCACGATAAATAAACTAGCTTTTAACCAAAAGAATTCCATAAAAAACCCAAACGACAAACAAACTTCGCCTGTTCCCGATCCAAAAAAAAACATTAATCAAGAAGGTATCTTAAATAGACTCTATCATCAACAAATAAGTTTTATCAACCTAAAATTACAGAGTCAAACACTAGAGGTCTTTTCGAAGGATCGAATACCCCACCTCCTTGGGGGGGATTACCTACCAATAAGATCGCAACCCTTGAGCCTGGTTTGGTCTCGCCTGATTTTAAAACTGATATTTTCCCAACCGTTTCTTTCACCAATAGAGGTAAAATATCATCATCGCTTCCCACTTCGATTGACATTTCTTCACTTCGCGAAGTTTATTTTTCTATCTCTCAGAATTCCTGTGATCATCCTATTCTTCTCGACATAATTCCTGTTGATTCTCCTTTATATTCCCCCTATGAGTCTAAAGAAACTAGTCCATTTTTTCCTAGTTCCCCTTCCTCAAGTTTCCTATCCCTTGATAACCAATTTTGTGAAACCCTTCCTCATAATCTCCAAGCCACAACCTCCAAATCATCGATGGTTGCGGCCAAAGGAGGTGCTGCTGGAGGTGGGGCTGGAGGAGGAGGAGCAGGTGGCCAAGTACCACCCCCTATAATATTTGCAAAGGTGGCTGCTAGATATTCCCCTTTGGTCCTCCCAATCCCCCTACATGACTTACCTGAAAACTACATGAAGAATCTTTCAAAATTCACGGGAGATGGTGATTTGACTGCAGCCGAACACATCAATTTCTTTGACCAATTTGTCGATATCCTTAGACTTGAACATGAATATGTCTATTCGAGACTCTCGGTTCAGACTTTTGAAGGACAGGTAAGAACATGGTTCTGAGGCCTAGCAGCAGGATCTATATTGTCTTATGAGGAACTTGAAAATGCTTTATTAGACAGTGAGAGGAAAGGAAAGACCATCTCTATTATCTAACTGAATTTGGGGCTCTAAGAAAGAAACACTTTGAATCAGTCCTCGAGTTCACCCAGAGGTTCAATAAATTGTATAATAAGATTCCAACCGAGGTCCAACCCTCCCAACCTGCAGTGAAAGTAACCTTTGTTGGAGCTTTCGGCCCTGATTTTGCCCTATTATTGAGGGAGAGGAGATCGGTAGACCTCACCAAGATGCAAGATGATGCCATAGCAATTGAGTCAAACATGATGGCATCGGGAAAGTTGAAAACCAAATTTGAAACTGGAAACAAAGAAACCAGAAGATATAGAGATCAAGGGGGACCGTCTAGATCTAGAAGATATTCAGAAGACAAAATGGATGACATGGCGAGAATAATCAAAGAGCTATCAAATAAGATCTCAATAATGGAACTAGATCAAACGAAGAATGAGCATTTTCCCAGAAAGGATTTCAAAAAGAATCCTAACCCTCAAAATCCACCAAGACAAATTAAGAATGAAGATCAAAAAATCCAAGCCCCCTTTAAAAGCGAAAACTTTATAGGAGGAGAAGACGTGGACGATTTTGAGGAACTAGAAGAATACATTAATAATCTTGGCGATGACTGCCTACAACCTTTTTTAACGAGGCAATATTATGAAAAATATGCAACTACAAAAGATAGATCCCAAAATGACAAAAACAGTGGTATTATTGAAGATTCAACCTATCAGGAAATTGCAGACGATATAATGGCTGAACTCCACCAAAAGTACAATCTAAGGCCTAGAAACAAGAGCCTCGCAACTCCCCCAGTGAAAAATATTTTGTCGAGGGGTGAAACAGACGAGTCGGTTTCAAAAAGCACTAAAAAACAAACTATAAGAACTAAGACCGCTAACAAACAGCCCACCAAGACAAAGTCAACGGAAACATCAGCCGCAAACGCGCAGAAAATGGAGGTCCCTGTAATTGAAACTAAGACTTCACAATAAAGGAAAGCTAAAAAGAAGGGGTTAGAAACCCAAACCATAGAGATCAACAAAACAATAGGAAGTTTTAATCTGGAAAATGAAATAAATAAAATCAAAATCCCTATACCTCTTGTCGAACTAGCAAAAAATCTAATTTACAGGAAACAAATCGCCAAATTAATTAGTTTTTCAGAAAATGAAAGTCAGGCCGATGTTATAAATTTAGAAGATGACAAGCCTAACATAATTTTCGACCCACATTTCAAAGGTGTCAAAGACATTGTCACCCCTTTCCATATCACTCTGACTATGCACGATCACTTACTCCATAATTGCATGTTAGATTATGGAGCCTCTCACAATGTAATGCCCAAAGCCATTGTGGAGAGACTTGGTCTTGAAATCACCATACCTTATGGGGATTTATATTCATTCGATTCAAGAAAAGTTAAGTGTATAGGCATGATAAAAGATTTAGTCATTAATCTTGCACAGATACCTTTGAAAGGCGTTTTAATGGATGTGGTCGTCGCTGATATACCCCTGAAGTACGGCATGCTCTTATCCAAGTCTTGGGGTGCTAAACTTGCCTCATTTCATACAATCCTCTAAAACATGTCTCATTTCATACAATGCTCTAAAACATGCCTCATTTCATACAATCCTCATCATATCAACCAATAATTTATTGCAATTGAAATTGTTATCACTCCAAGAAACCCTCCTAGGTTGTATCTCAGAGATGCCTGGTAACTTAACTAATCTTGCAATGGTTTACTCAATAATGGGTAATGATTGGATCAAGATGAATATCTAACTAACTGGATTGTATATTCGAGACTGTCTAGGCATATTCAACAGTGCAAGGATTTCAAGAGATATAATTAGATAGGTGTGTATAAAATGGAACAGAAACTAATCACATCAACCAGATCATACATATATAAAACAATAGATATGATGGGTCTAGAAACTAGTATAACAGCCTATGATCCTTTGCTCAATAATCAGACAGTGAGATGACAGTCACCAGTGGATTATGTATACATAGACAAAGAATAGTTATCACTCATAAGCATAGATAGAAAGAAGAAAGAAGATCTGACAACACCAATGAAAGAAGCTTGCAGGCCAAATATCTATTAGAAAGGGTCTCTATTACAAATGCAGCATAGTAGAACTCAAAATCAAACCCCTGGTTCTTCAAAAGTTTATGGCTTTATAGCCTTTACATCAAATATCCAGATGCTAGAAAAATGGATCAGATTTACTTGAAATAGAAAGCCAAAAACTGATACAAGAGAATAGGAAAAGATCCTATAAAGTAGGTCAACTTATTATCTCTAATGATATTCATATATTCATGATCTTCAACAGTTGCAGGGATCTTCATGAGTTGATAGATAATTCGAAATTGCCACCTTTGCCAAAAAGACAGTTTTTTGCCAAAATAAGGTAGCAAACTCAATCTTCTCCTCTTGTTGGCACCCTTTAAAACTGGAACAGAAACCCAATAATGATGCCATTAATTATTATCTATCATTAGAAACCATCCTCATGACATTAGAATCAAGGAAACTCGAATCTGTAAAAAAATAGTAGCTTGATGCCCTGCTCTGTGCTTTTGGTGGCTTGGAAAAGACAGAAATATGTTTCTTTAATATTGACCTATATCTCTCAAATCAATATAGTTGGGTACAAAATGGAAGAGGCTTTTGTATATTGGTTTTTTTTGAGAAAAAACCTCTCTCGGTTCTTTGATATTTGTTTTCATTTTCCCGAGATCTGCATTTCAAAAATATGTGTCAAACAGGGAAATTCTAAGATCCAAAAATTAGGCCTCAAAGATGAATTTGATTCTCCCAATCTATGACACCTGTAGGAAAAATGAGAGAGTTTATTGTTATTTTATATGTTATCAACAAAAACCTTAGCCCATTTCTCAAAAATATTCTCCAATCGCTCAGAATCATCATTTGAAAATGATGACTCGGCGTAGTAAAAACAAACTTTTATGCACTTTCGGTAGCTAAGAGAGTTCCAAATTTCGCATTTAAGCCACTAAAATCTAAGGCTTTCGATGGCTTAGAAGCCCTTTTGGAAAGGCGCTTAGCCACCGAAACCTGAGTTTTGAATTTTTTGAAATAAAAACCAAATCCAATGTTTTTCAATATTTATTACAAACATAAGGCTCTCAAAAATGAACCTTAAAAAATTTAGAAATGTATTTTTCAATGACTTCCTATCACCTAAATAAATAAATTTGACTGGTTTATTTTAGGAGATAACATCTGGCTCCTATTGGGGAACAAACATCCCTGTGAGGTTTCAAGAACCTAGCAGACCTTTTGCCTTTAGCATTGGGCATGGAGTCATCTGGCCTTTACGGTTGGGGACCTCCCTGTGGGGTTTCCAAGAACCTAGCAAACCTTGTGCCTTTAGCATTGGGCATGGGGTCATCTAGCTTTTACAAGTGATCTTTTGTGAACCTGTAGTATGCCTATAGCATGCTCTGCTTATTCATGAAATCAATCAACTGAAAATGACTACTTGCTCATAAAACGAGCTTAATCCCCTACTCCTACTCTAACTGGATCCGCATTCAGGTTAGGTAAAGGTTGATTTCCATAACAACCATCCAAGTAATTTTAATACTAAATAAATCTCATATTTATTTCAGCAAATAATGTTTGACATGAAACAACAGTGATAAGAAGTCTTTCAGGAAACCATACTTACCCAGAAACACTGGCAAGCTAAAGAAATCTTAAACTTTCAAGCTTTATGAAAAGTATAACTCCATGAATGTTGCCACCGGATCCTTGAAAAGAAGATAAGAAACATGATGCTCCTCGGAAAATAACTGCACATCTATGGTAGCCTCTTGCTCAGCCATAATTGTTCCTCTACAGGAAGACTGATCATCTTCTTGTCCTTTTGAGATCAACTTGTGATCATCAAAAACTACAATTTCCTCATCAGAATAATGTTTACAAGAGGATAACGAAACAGGGTTTACATCATATGGATTAGAATCAGCTAAGAACATATAATTTCATATGCAATCATCAGTTATCATAGGCTCTTCCTGATTTACAAACTGATCATAAACTTCACATGTATACATGTCTCTAGAATGCTCTACATATACTGAAGAATCTGATTCTGAATCTGAAATATACTCACTTTCGGGTTGTTGTTCCATATTTGTTTCATACTCACTGCTTTCTTGCTCTGAATCTGAAATGTACTAAAAGTCTTTTTGCTCTTGTGCATAAAGGTCTTCAAAGTCAGCCTGCTCTCGAATACTTCTGGAAGCATGAATGTTCTCCTCCACCTCTTGAGCATATTCAAACAAACTCCTTACAGATGAAGACCTTCTTTCTAACAGAAGAAGGGCAAGTTTTGAATGCAAACTCATAACATAATATATCATGTAAGTTGTCTCTATAGGTTGGATCTCCAAAGGCATGTCATGATAGCTGCTAAAAAACCTTCGATTGAAAACATACAAAGCTTCGCTTTCCTCTCTCTTCAAAGCATAAAAGTCAGTGAGATACAAATCAAGATATTTGTTCTCACCCCAATGCTTCAAAAAGGCATTTGATAACTCAATCCAAGAGTCAATAGAATCATCTCTCAGACCTTTAAACCATGCAGCAACATCTTTGATCAAAGACATGGAGAAAAATCTCATGATCACATCTTCATGAACAATCTCGAATCGCTCAACAAAATCCTCAAAGGATTCTAAGTGCCTCTCGATTGAAACTTGATTCTCTCCAGAAAACTGGGGAAGATATCCATAACAGTCAAGAGGGTAAGGATTAAGGAGATAAGGCAGCCTTAAAGGTTTGAACATCTTCATCTTGATCTTAATTTGAAAAGTAGCAGGCTAATTATGAGAACTAACATGTTGATGACAAGGTTCAACAGTAATGTCACAAGGTGTTGAGCTATGGACAATGTTTGAGTCAGTTCTGACCTCTGTATGGCTACATGGATGATCAGATTCAAGGGGGATTTGAACACAATGATTGTCTTTATGAACGGGTTGAGGTATAGATACTGAATCAACATCTACAATATAAGTAGTATGCATATCTTCTTCTTCTAAAGACAGATATATACAAGAAGGATGATGATTTTCTGAATATACAAGACAGAAAATGATTCTCTTTACACGCGAAGGGAAAAGCATGAACGAGATGATAAAGAAAAACAACAATTCATGAAGCAAACTAATGAACTGATACCTGGATTTGAAATTTATCTCCTTCATCTTCTGTCAACTGGATCTTTCCCAGTGGAGTCTTATTAAACTCGGATGGATCAGGAAAATAGAAGGCTTTGTAAAAATGCCCAAGCAGCAGGGCAAGATTTTCTTCCCCTTTTACAAACAATTCTTGGAGAACAGACTCTACTACAGGTAAACTGGTATGAGTATAGGAGTAGAGTTTTTTCTGGTTCTATTTGCAAAGAATTCATAGAAGAGGAGCAATCCTCTTCTGGGGTAGATTGTTCAACTTATTTCCCTAAACTATGTACAGAAAGATTCTCAGGAAAAGGATTTATAACAGCAAAATCTAATGAAGGCTCATCACCCTTTGGATTCTCTGATTCAACTACAGTTTTCTGAGAACAAGAAGCTTCAACAGAGGTAGACTTGATGGAAGGTGTTCTAGGTATAGATAAAGAAGCAGTACCTCTTGAGATACCTGATCTAGATGTCTTTGTTGTTCTGGAAGTTTGCCTTTGTAGAGTTCTTCCTCTTCTGATGATCTTCTCTGGGTCTGCAACAGGCATTGTTGGTGGCCTCTCTTTATTTTCTCTGGTATAAGCCCTCCTCAGAGTCATAGTTCTTCAATGGAGTCGCCAGATAGAAGATTACAACCAAAGAAATGTCCAGGTTTTGTCTATCATCAAAGGTGGATCTATGTTGTCTCCCAAGGAAGTTGAGCTTCAATCTCCTCTCCCCGGCAACGGTGCCAATTTGTTATCACTCCAAGAAACCCTCCTAGGTTGTATCTCAGAGATGCCTGGTAACTTAACTAATCTTGCAATGGTTTACTCAATAATGGGTAATGATTGGATCAAGATGAATATCTAACTAACTGGATTGTATATTCGAGACTGTCTAGGCGTATTCAACAGTGCAAGGCTTTCAAGAGATATAATCAGATAGGTGTGTATCAAATGGAATAGAAACTAATCACATCAACCAGATCATACATATATAAAACAATAGATATGATGGGTCTAGAAACTAGTATAACAACCTATGATCCTTTGCTCAATAATCAGACAGTGAGATGACAGTCACCAGTGGATTATGTAAACATAGACAAAGAATAGCTATCACTCATAAGCATAGACAGAAAGAAGAAAGAAGATCTGACAACATCAATGAAAGAATATTGCAGGCCAAATATCTATTAGAAAGGTTCTCTATTAAAAATGCAGCATAGTCGAACTCAAAATCGAACCCCTGGTTCTTCAAAAGTTTATGTCTTTATAGCCTTTACATCAGATATCCAGATCCTAGAAAATTGGATCAGATTTACTTGAAATAGAAAGTCAAAAACTGATACAAGAGAATAGGAAAAGATCTTATAAATTAGGTCAAATCCTTATCTCTAATGATCTTCATATCTTCATGATCTTCGAGAGCTACAGGTATCTTCATGAGTTGATAGATAATTCAAATTTGCCACCTTTCCCAAAAAGACAGTTTTTTGCCAAAATAAGGTAGCAAACTCAATCTTCTCCTCTTGCTGGCACCCTTTAAAACTAGAACAGAAACCTAATAATGATGCCATTAATTATTATCTATCATTAGAAACTATCCTCATGGCATTCGGATCAAGGAAACACGGATCTGTGCAAAAATAGTAGCTTGTTGCCCTGTTTTGTGCTTTTGGTGGCTGGGAAAAGGCAAAAATATGTTGCTTTAATATTGACCTATATCTCTCAAATAAAAATAGTTGGGTACAAAATGGAAGAGGCTTTTGTATATTGGTTTGTTTTGAGAAAAAACCTCTCTCAGTTCTTTGATATTTGTTTTCATTTTCCCGGGATCTGCATTTCAAAAACATGTGTCAAACAGGGAAATTTTGAGATCCGAAAATTAGGGCTCAGAGATGAATTCTATTCTCCCAATATATGACACCTGTAAGAAAAATGAGAGAGTTTATTGTTCTTTGACATGTTAGAAACAAAAACCTCCACCTGTTTCTCAAAACGATTCTCCAGTCGCTCAGAATTATCATTTGAAAATGATGACTCAGCATAGTAAAAACAAACTTTTTTGCACTTTCGGTGGCTAAGAGAGCCCCGAATTTCATGTTTAAGCCACCGAAAGCTAAGGATTTTGGTGTCTTAGAAGCCCTTTTGGAAAGGTTCTTAGCCACCGAAACCTAAGTTTTTAATTTTTTGAAATAAAAACCAAATCCAATGTTTTTCAATCTTTATTACAAACATAAGGCTCTCAAAAATGAACCTTAAAAACTTTAGAAATGTATTTTTCAATGACTTCCTATCACCTAAATAAACAAATTTGACTGGTTTATTTTAGGAGATAATAGAAACCATAGTCAATATAAAACCTGAGTTTCATCACTGTTATTTACAACATGCACGATGCTTCCATAATAGATACACAGTAAACATAACGAAATAAACACAATTATCAATTCCATAATTTGCTACGGTCTCGATCGGAGTAGTGAAACAGGCAGTAGTCTCCAACTTGCAATTAACATCATGCTATAAGAACACAGTGATCGAAGGTATAACAAGAAGAGACATCCCTTGAATTTATATAATCACTCATTCCCAATCACAATTTTTCAGCCAATTTAATCAAAAAAAGACAAGATAAGTAGTCAATGCAACTGTCATAACCACTCCACTTTACAACCAAAAGGATGCCCGACAGTGGTAAGAATAATTAGGTTTTTTTTTTTTAAATCGGGCTCTTCCACAACAAATATAAAGAGGTAATCAATAGTTTGCTCGGTCATCAAAAGCATAGAGAATTGGAGGTCCTCAAAACATATCAACCATAGGCAAAGACCCTTCGATACAAGCATAGTAGCAACCACAGGGTATCTTATAACTTCCCGGTCTGGGCAATGGTGCAACATTTATCCATAGAGGAAACAACGATGGGTAGGGTAGAAAACAAATGCACATAGTGTGTCTTGCGTTTGCAGAGGAGAAACAAATGTCCAGTGGATAGTGACAGTTACCCAGGACACAGAGAGGTATAACCTTTGTCTATTTATTAAGAGCCGAATCGTTCGATAACAATGCCAGTGGGAATGCATAACATGAGCCATAACTTATATCACCCAATCGACCAAAAAGAATATATATTGGCATAATGGCCACCCTAAGACCGACTTCCGAGATACTTTGATTCCAAGACCATGTGAATATTCCCACGACCATGACTCTGGAAAAACACAGCAACCAAATGGTAGTCCGGGAAACATACACAGCAACCAAATGGCAGTTTGAATACGACTGGACAGGGTTATCCTCATAACTGTGAGGAAGCAACCAGCAAGAATGCACAAAGTGAAACCCTCCACCAAAACACAGAGCGATAATACCCATATTTAATCAAAATCCATAGAGACCCATCACGATTTTCACCAACAGAACAACCAGAAAATGCCCAACTCAACCAAACCAATTATTTTACTTGCAAATCGAACAACCACACAGTCATTCTAGAGAGAGAAATCACACATTTACACAATTGAAATTCTTAGGAAAACAAAAACCCAAGCATTACTGAGCCATTATTCGTTCATACACAAAGTGCAATTCATGGATGGGTGAAAAAGAACCATACCTGCAATCGATAGCTTAAAAGGGGCGGGATGGTCGTGCATTTTCTTCCCAAGCTTGAATTTCAGAGCTTAACCACAGCAGATCAAAATGCAACAATAACCATTCTAGGGTGACATCCTGATGGGGGAAGTATGGAGTGACGTGCATTTATTGCATGTCGCTTCCATCTCCTCATCTATTCAATTCCGAAGTACACGACATCCAACACTCACTAATGCATTAAAACCATGTAATCAATTTCCATAATATTGAAACCTGTGACCATATTTCTTGCCAAATGCGCAACACAAACATTCATGTTAACCCTTGTCAAGTTTCCATACCATACCATATGCCTTGCCATATCATATGCGCTCACCATAACTCAAATGAAAATCGCATAACCATTTAATAGTTAGGACTAACACTAACATGTTTACATTTTTAACTGCACATAACTTCTAACATAGCATAAACATAGGCGCTTTCCTTTAGGATTTTTTCCATAATTTTCTTCCCTTTTCTTATGTTTATGTCGTTACTAACATATTTCTTCTACATGTGTAGCCAAGTAACAAATCATGGTGACATGATTAAATGTAGCAACTGTAAATATATGCCAATCATAACATAGAACTATAGCTTTGAGTAACAGAGCATCCCATAAAAAGCATCATCCAGCTGTCACTATGTCAAAAATAAAACCATGACTACATCATCATCCATATAAAACCCTGTAAGCAGCATCGAAACATCAACATCATATGTGTGACATGACTATCTTTGAGCCTCCAGTCTACAAGGGGGTCCCACCTAGTAGTATTATATTATTAGCATAGTTTAAATAATAGGGATTTAGCAATACTTTGCGGGCGAAATTCATCGTTGTGATTTTAATCGTCAAAAAGGAGGTTGTTGATTTCATTTCTAGAGGCCTTGAATGTCAAAAGATCAAGGTTGAGCACATACATCCAGCTGGTTTGTTACATCATTTTCCTTTCCATGAGTGGAAGTGGGAAGTTGTGACCATGAATTTGATTACTAATCTACCTAGGACTGCTAAGAAACATGATTCTATCATGGTAGTGGTGGACAAGCTTACTAAAGCTACCCATTTTATTCCAGTGAAGTCAGTGCACAAGGTAGCCAACATTGCTGAAATATACATGTGAGAAATTGTTAAGCTGCATGGTGTACCTAGGACAATTGTGTCTAACAGAGATTCCAAATTCACCTCAAACTTTTGGAAAGGGTTATTCAAAGGATTTGGGACAAATCTGAACTTTAGCACAACCTATCACCCTGAGACAGATGGACAAACAAAGAGAGTAAATAGGATGATTGACGATATGCTCAGGATGTATGTGATCAAAAAACCATCAGAATGGGAAGACTACCTTCACTTGGTAGAGTTTGCTTACAACAATGGGTATCAAGCATCTTTAAAGATGAGCCCATTTGAGGCACTTTATGGTAGAAAGTGGAAAACACCAGTGAGTTAGGACAATCCAGCAGACTGCGCAGTGGTTGGGCCAGATCTGCTTAGGGAAATGGAAGAGAAGATGGTGAAAATAAGGCATAACTTAAAGGCTACCCAAAACATGCAAAAAATTTGTGCAGATAAAGGCAGAACCCATAGACATTTTAAAGTGGGTGACCATGTGTTCTTGAAAGTAAAATCCATACATAGTTCCCTAAAGTTGGTGGATTGTTCTAAGTTGGCAGCATGTTATTGTGGACCATTTGAAATCCTAGAGAGGATTGGTATTGTCGCATATATGCTTGAATTTCATGTATCATTGTGTATTCATAATGTTTTCCACGTATCATTTCTTAAAAAGTACATGCTTGATGTTAATCATATTATTAATTGGAATGTGATTCAGGTGGAGCCAGAAGGTGATTTTCGAGTGTGATCGGTTTTCATATTGGATTGGAAAATCAAAAAACTCTGGAATAGAGCCATGGAGCTGGTAAAGGTCCAATGGACCTAGTACGGTCCCAAGGATGCAACTTAGGAGCATGAGGATGTTATGCAGGCAGAGTATCCGCATATTTTTAAGATTTTTGAAATTTTGTATGTACATGTGTATAGAATGCACCGAGGACAGTGTGTAAATAAGGGGGAGGTGAATGTAATGTCCCTAATCCAAACCCTTTGTAATTTTACATATAGGCTAATGAGTTGTTTGTACCAATTGTAAATTTAAATGTGCATATAGGTTGATGAGTCATTGGCACCAAGTTTTGGTTTTGCGCATGTTAGCACTTTGTAAATATGTCTGGCTGGAAGACAGGCGACAGAGGTAATTGTTTCAACCAACTTTAGGTTGGATTCTGACCTTTCCAACCAGAGAGGGCTCTCTTGAGCATATAACTATTTGGGATATTAAAAATATTTGGCAATGTGTGTATAGAGGTCAGATTCTGCCATGGTGTAAATTTAACGGTGGTAGGACAAAACAGAAGAGCAGGGCCATTGGGAAATGGGGTATGTTCCTGAAAAAGTATGAAGAGTTATAAGCTATGTATTTTCAGAGGGAACAGAGGAAAAATAGGTATATATCTTTCCGAATTTAAAGGTGGTAGGAAAAAATAGAAGACTAGGGCCATTGGGCAATGGGGTATGTTTTTGAAAAAGTATGAAGAGTTATAAGCTATGGATTTTCAAAGGAAACAGAGGAAAAATAGGTATATATCTTCCCGAATTTATTTGCGAGGGGGAAGAAAAGAGGATCGATGATGGTTATCATCTCGAGGTAGCTCGTCAATGTTCATCATTTCTGTAATAGATTCATCAGAGGGAAAAATTGGGGAAATTCAGTCGATTGCAGACGACAAGGAATTTAACCATGATGGCATCAAGGAACTCTCAGGTGAAAAGAGACGTTGGTCATCCGTGGAGGAGAGGCGGATTGAATAGCAACGTATGATGTTTCGGCTAGACTAAGTGGCATGGTGTCACCCAGTGCATCAAATTCCAAGGGACTAGGTACAATCCAAGGGTCAGATGATTCCAAAGGTTGATAAGCCGTGGTCGAAATCATATCGACGATGGCAATATGATGTGTAGTTGGTGGAAGTGGTGTAGGGAAGGTACCCATAAGGCTAGAATATTTCAGCAAGCCAACACCAACGCTTTCATATGTGATCTTGTGATCTCCCAAGAATGGAATATTGTTGGTAGCGGGAGCGCGAGCGTCGAGTGTACAGAAATCTAACTGATCGACGGTGACAATTTTGCCCTGATGATCTGGATTATTTTTGGCACGAAATGCGAGCGGAGATATAATAAATAAATGAACAGAGATATCACAGATATTCAATAATATAACATAAATGTATCAGATATGCAACCATAAACATAGATATACAGTAATACATGATTTCTATTAATGAAATAAATGCACGGAGACTGTAAAAATAGAGAGTGAAAGACTCGCTAGAATGGTGGCAGCTTATCTCTAAGAAGAGATGTGACGGCTACTCGCATTCGCAAGAAGATGATTACAATGAGGCTCTGAAGGCCTTTTTACAATCAATAGGAATGCCAAAATTCCTAGACATCCAAAAACCTAACCCTAGGAGATGAAGCGCCAAAAGTCATGTGGGCCTCGTTTGGGTAAGTGAGTACATCAACTTCCCAGGGTCGTAACTTTTGCATACGATCTCCATTTTAGGCGTGTGATAGCTCGTTGGAAAGGTATTGTTGAGGATACTCAATTTGGGGGCTCAATCATTCCTTCAACTATAATTGAGAACCTTGATCTCGAAAAACCTTCATTTGGGCCCTCAAAATGGCCCAGAAGCTAAAAACTGCTAAAAATAGTAAATTGCCAAAATTGCCAGAAAACTGTTTTGAGCCAGTCGGAAAAGGTGGGTGGCCACCGATATCCACTTGGATCAATCCTCCCTCCTTAGGAAGAAATGGTCTCCATTGTGTTGAGTTCCTGAGGGAGAGACAAAACCATTTGTTGAATCTGCATCTTGGTGAGCTCCTTGCCTTGCTGGAGACGTCGCGTTGCTCAGTTTGTGGAAGTTTGTCACGAAGTTGTTGAGGTTGAGGTTGTTCAACAAGTTGAGCTACATGAGAGGACGATGTGCAGAAGGAATATTTGCGCTTTGCTGCAACCTTGTCGACTTGCTTCTATTTGATAGAAGGTGCTTGGGGCAAGGCTGTAGTGGTTGCAGTGTCCTTCTGGTCTCCTTTTGAACAAATTGTGAAGAAGCTAAATTTTGTAGTATGAGCTACTACCTTGTGGCACTTTTTAGGTGGAACAGTAGTTGGAAATACCTCTAGTATTCTGTAGAGATGACCCCCCAGAGAAACAATGACACTGCGGGGTCGAGAATCATAAACATTATGGCGCTTCCACATATATGGTTGGCCCAAGAGAACATCACAAACATCCAGTAGGGCAACATCACATAATACCTCATCCTTGAAGGGTTGGATGTCATATGACAATCGACATTGTTGGCTGACACGAAGATCTTGTCCTTGGCGAAGCCACCCAATGTTGTATGGTTGTGGGTGTGGTGTTGTCAACAGTCCCAACTGTTTGACGACCTCTGCTGAGATGAGGTTCTTCTAGCTTCTGCTATCAACAATAAAATGCAGCGAGGCCCCCTTCACCCACATCTTTGAATGAAAAAGGCACTCCCCCTCTTCAGGATCTATTGGTTCTTCTGGTTGAATTGTTGCGGTCGTGACAATAGCAGTGGGGTCCGCGTCAATGATCTGTCCTTTACCATTATTTTCAGAATCGGATTCTGAATTAGGGTTCGGCTCTTTGTCTTTGATCTCAGCCACCAATGATTTTTTTGAGCGACATTCATCGGTGTTGTGCCAGGGGCTTTTGTGGAACTCACACTATTTTTTGGTGTCCTTCTTTGTCTTCCCCTGACCCTTCTTTTCCTGTGTCTTGGACTGGTTTTTGGGAGACTGTTTGTTAGGGTTGTCTTTGTCATACTTCGGTTGTTGCGGATTTGGATACCCGAACTCCCGTTTGTTCTGGTGCTTAAATTTCTGCTCGATTTTAATAGCATATCGATAAGCAGCACCAAGTGATGAGATGTCCAGAAAATCCATTTCAGTCTGGATGTATCTGTGTAGAGCCCCACGGTATTTTAGAACAAAATGTTGCTCAGAGTCTTTGATACCCAGCTTGGTGCGCAAGGTATGGAAGGTATTGGTGAAATCTGGAACTGCTTGGCCCCTCTCTTACCGCAGTGTGGTCCATCTCATGTACTGGTCCTCATAGTTTCCAACAGGGTAATACTGTTCCTTTACCGCATCCACAAAAAAATCCCAAGTGGGATCATCCCTGTATATTCCAGACTCCTCTGTGGAAATTTTCTCCCAGTAAGTTTCCCACAATGTTTGACATGAGGGAGAGCTTTAAGGAGTGCGAAGGTGATCTTTTCTTTGTCGAAAAAATTGTGAACAGAGAAATAACCTTCTAGCAGAGTTAACCATTTTTCTAGGGCTTCTGCATCTATCTGTCCTTGAAATACAGGAATATCAAAATTAACTTTTATCTTGAAAGTCGAGGTGTCTCCAAAGTCGTTGCTTGATGAAGATGCACATGATGCTATCGACAGGCGTTGAAGGATGTGGGCAAAATTCTCCATCATTTCGTTCGTCTGTCGCGTGAGAGCTTGCTCAAGCAATAGATTGATAGGATCGTCTGCTCCGTCGTTTTTTTTTTCTTCCGCCATTGAGGGTTTCTTGGGTGTGTGAGAGCGATTGTATTCAAGAGAAACAAGCTCGAGACCCAACTTTCTATACTCGTACCTCGTCGGGGACATGCACTGAAAAAATGATCAAGAGCAGCCTGCTCTAATACCACTGATCCGGATTATTTTCGACACGAAATGCGAGTGGAGATATAATAAAGAAATGAACAGAGATATCGCAGATATTCAATAATATAACATAAATGTATCAAAGATGCAACCATAAACATAGATATACAGTAATACGTGATTTCTATTAATGAAAGAAATGCACAGAGACTGTAAAAATACAAAGTGAAAGACTCGCTAGAATGGTGGCAGCTTATCTCTGAGAAGAGATGTGACGGCTCCTCGCATTCACAAGAAGATGATTACAATGAGGATCTGAAGGCCTTTTTACAATAAACAGGAATGCCAAAAGTCCTAGTCATCTAAAAACCTAACCCTAGGAGATGAAGCGCCAAAAGTCATGTGGGCCTCGTTTGGGTAAGTGAGTACATCAACTTCCCGAGGCCGTAACTTTTGCATACGATCTTCGTTTTAGGCGTGTGATAGCTCGTTGGAAAGGTATTGTTGAGGAGATTCATTTTGGGGGCTCAATAATTCCTTTGGCTATCATTGAGAACCTTTATCTCTAAAAACCTTCATTTGGGCCCTTAAAATGGCCTCGGAAGTTAAAAACTGCTAAAAATAGTAAATTGCCAAAATTGCCAGAAATTTTTTTTGAGCTAGTTGAAAAAGGTGGGTGACCATAGATATCCACCTAGATCACCTGATGAGGGAATTTTATGCATCGAAACACCGACGAGGCAATGACAGTCATAGCATAAAACCAACTTCTTCCAAGTAAGAAGTTGTAATCGAGGGGAGCATCGACCACCTCGACATCAACAGTGACGGTTTTGCCGCCCAACTGAACGGACATGGACTGTAAAATCCCATGGGGATGAAAAAATCACCCATCGAATGCGCGTAACATCATTGGGGATTTGTTAAGTGTAAGTGATTTTAAAATTTTCCAACATGCTAAAGACATGACACAAGTAGAGGCTCCCTCATTCAAGATGGTTCGGTGAATTTGTTGATTGTGAACAACAACATCAATTTGGAAAGCAAGTTGGTGGGAGAGTCTAGATGTATAATCATCCAAGTTAAACATGATAACGTTGGACAAATCAGGATCAACAGCACCAATAACATCCAAGAGCGTTCTACGTTGACTGGGGCAGTGTTGTAGAACTTCTAACACAGACATAGCACACGGTGCTTGATACAAATATTCAACAATGTTGTAGTTCTGAGCGGCACATGAACTTGGATTAAAGGTAGATTTACGAATAATGCTCTTAGGAGGGCGTAATATAGATTTTAACCTAGGTTTCTCAATCTGAAGTGGTTCGGACGAAGGATTAACTTATGGAGTACTAACGGAGGATGGTGATGGTTTCATTAAAGTATCGGTACCATTAGTGAATTTTCCTTTGTCAGGTTTAATTAGTGTGTCGTATGTCTTAGACTGAGTGGTCAAATTAATCCCATTAAATATATAAATATGGGCACTTGTCGAGGCCTCATCATGAGGATGGCTAGAACTGCCCTCGGGAGAGGGGGTTTGAGCAACCATGGATTGTTGTTGTGGAAAAGGTTGAGTAAGCATAGCGGGTTGTGAATTTCCCTGGAAACTTTTGGCCACTTCATCGCGATGTGGACAGTCTCGAGTGTAGTGATCGTCACCACAAATGATACACAGGAATTTCAGTTTTCGTTGAGGTTGCCTTTTGGTAGCAAGTGTTTGAGTTTGATTTTTTGGTTGTTCATTGTTATTAGTATTTTTTAATTTATTTTTTGCTTTCTTTTTACCTCCGGATTGTTGTGAAGGGGCAGATTGAACTGCATTGACCTAAGAGACCTGAGTTTGGGGGGCAGTAGAGGAGAGTGCAATTGACTGGGAAGTAGATTGAGTTTTGACGAAACTGATAACACCGTCCGCGTAAGATGAGGATGATGATTTGGATGGATCGGCATTAGCTCGAGCAACATTCGGAAGCAACTCATACAAAGTACCAAATTGTGAATAAACCAAATCTAAGTACTGAGCCCGAGCAATGGTTTCTTCCTCGGTGACTACGCCACCCATAGCGACATCACGAATGATAGGGGGTAAAAGTGATTTAGTAAACCACTACGCCAATAATTGGTCAGGAATGATTGCTTTGATCATCCTTCGTCATCATCTCCACTCATGAATATGGTCAGAGATATGCACGGAGTCAATTTGACGAAGGGAGGTCAAGAGTTCAATACCCATCTCGTAGTGAATAGGTAGTTGAAAGTGCATGAGGAAAGATATGGCAATGGAGTTGAAATCATGAAAAGAAGCACATGGTAGTTCAATATACCTATTTTTTGCAAAGCCCGTAAGTGTTCACTGGAAAAGATGAAAACGTATAGAATCATCCATGAGGGAGTTTGACGAACACCACAAATGGAAAGTCATCACATGGTTATTTGGATCTTCTCCAGGTTTTCCTTTAAATTTTGGAATATCGAAAGGAAGTTTAGCTGGAATAACTAGCCAAACCAGTGAACGAAAAATAAGATCATTGGTTAACCGAGACAAGTCTGGGAGATCCAGAGTCGCAAGGAAAGGTAGTTGTCGGCTAACTTGCAGATGATACTGGTGTAGCATAGGAACACCAATAGGACCATAAAATGGGTTAGGTGGATAATTGTAACCAGTAGGTCCTCCTACATACAGTTGTTGCTGACCAGGATAAATAAGATTTGATGATGGCTAAGAAACATTTGCATAACCCGGTGGGTTCTGAGCATTATAAGCCGGGTGATTTGCTTGCCCATAAGGAGGATAAATATGTTTCCCTTGAGGAGGGTAAGAAGTAGATCCCGAAGGTGGATACACATTAGGGGGAGGATAAACATTAGACCCTGGGGAAGGATAAGGTTGTTGTCCTTGAGGACTCCAGGTGGTGTTTGGGATGCCGCCTAGATAAGGTTGTCCATAAGATGGTCCAGAATGAACAAGATTTGATACTCCTCCTTGTGGGTTATGAAATGAGTGCCCCCCAACATGGGGTTGGGTAAATGTGCCTCCCGAAGATACTCCCCAAGATTGTGAAGGGTTTCTAGCAAATGAAGGTTTCCCCCCTGCCAGCGGTGGATTAACGACCGGGGTATGACTGGCAAAGGGAAGTTTTCTAGGAAGAACATGAAAAGGGAGTTGTCCCCCAGGAGGGGTAGGCCCACCATAGGATGGTGGTATTCCAGGAGGGACAGGTCTGCTAGATGGTGGTTTCCCTCCAGTCGGTTGTATTTGGCTAGCAAGGGTCTGCATTCTCTAGTGCAAATATTTCCCAGCAAGATCATGCGGAACATGTGGAGTTGTAGAGTGAAAGTTTGTAAAAGTGGGGGTAGGGATTGAAGTGCCTTAAGAATGAGTAGAGGTGATGAGTCTATCATTAGGATGGACTTGTGTTGACGTAATAGTAGGGTTAATGACCTGATTGAAGGGATGATTCATAGTTTGACCGGATGGTCCCGTTTCAACAGGAGGGTCATGAGGATGAAAGGGTTGTCGAATGGATTCAAAATGCTCATAGAAATCGCGTCCTAATGAAGTCCTCCATATAGAACGAGAAGGTGTGGAATTTGTATCTACTGTAGTGGTAGGATGAATAGGAGTCCTATACTCATCACCAAATATTGGTTTTGTGGATCTCATATATGTTTTGGTAAATGCTCTCTCAGGTAGCATTGGGACCTCTTCATCTATGATGTTCCCAAAGGAGTCTAAACGAAGTAAAAGTGGTTCGAGAGGGGTTGTCGACATAGATGTAGTGCGAAGAGTGGCATTCTCAACTGTAATCAAAGCGCCTTTTGGATTTTCTAACGGAGGAGTAACAACACTCCCAGCGTTAGATTGATTTTCTACCTCTACACGGTAGTTGTCTTCTAGAGGGTTAGGAGGTAAGGGTTGGTAGCCTTCCGGAGGCAACCCTTGCATCCTACGCAATCGACGAAGACCTTTATCATCTATAGGCTCAATTTTGGAGAATAACAGTACACGTTGAAAATCTAGGGCCAACTAAAGTAAAAAAACAGCATACGCTAATAAAATCTAGGAATCAAAACCAAGCAAACAAAACTTCTCTCGATGATCATACTAGTTGGTGATGAAATCCAACGTCGCGTGATCAAGTCAAGAAGGGGCTAGGATATGGTGGAACAGTTACAATGGAAAACTGCTTAATTGACTTTCACCTTGGTGTAAGCTTCCACGTAGTAATTGTGGATTTACCCTCCAAGAAGCCCGAGTGAGTTTGACCAATGTCTGTTCCAGGTATAGTGAGACTTCCCTTCACCGTCACCTCATGTAAGTACCTAAATATTATGGCAACTAAGGACACCAACTCGCAGTCAGCCCCTGGGTGGGTACAGTTGACAGTCTGATCCAAACATATGGACAGGATAACAAGTATGAAATCAACTCGAGAGGCTCCCACACATAATCGTGGGTATACCCTCAAGTGACCCCCAATATACGATCCGAACACTACAAACAATTGAACCACGGAGGGATAATCTCTATAATTCTCCTGAATTCGACCTCGTGCGTAACCCCTGTGTGAGAGGGGGATCCCAGAAAGCCTATATGACAATTGGATTTGCTCTCCCTATCGCAAGATGCTAATGTTTGTTTTGAAAAACTTTGGAGAGTTGTACTCACGGCCTAATCCAAAGTACTTGTCCTAGTCTAATGTTGGTAGAAGATTCTAAAAACAAAAATGTTCTAGATAAATTTTAATTAGCGATAATTTTTACAGTTGTTCTTTACTCAAAGGGTGTATGACAATGAAACTAATGGTATTATGACTCAATTCCCAAAAAATGCATAAGAAAATGATGAGCAGTCTTGTCTTTCAATGAATGCCTATTTAATGGAAAGAGAAAGAGTTGTTTTCACTATCAAACACTAAGATGCAACATCCTCGTACAATTGTTTCTCAATCAAATCCAATGTAATGCTAAAAAAAATCAGAAATGCCTTCTAATATCCAAACCAATCACTAAAATATGTCCTTTTGCTTATATGTGAATGATAATCAGATGTAAAACTTCTAATGTCAATCAGACTTCGGGATTAAACAATCATAAGCAAATCTCACACAAACAAAAATACACTCTCGTCATGAATAAACAAGAAAGACAAAGATAACCAAATTTGCAAACAAGAATCAAAAACCTCAAACAAAAGAGAAATGCTGGAAAACTGACCTCAAAGATCAAATGGAAAGGTTCACACACCTTTAGATTTCCTCACAAAATCTTTCACTCAGTCAGATAAATGAGGAGAAAATAGCAAGTTAACTCTAGGTCAGCAAAGACAAAGAGTGACTTCAAGGCAAAGAAAGAAAATGTCAAGTTTCCAAACAAAAGAGATCAATTCTTAGACAACGGAGTGTTGAAGGCCAATACCAAGATGAACTAAGACAGTGAAACTCCTAAGTCAAAACCAAAATGAAGAAACAGCTTCAGAAGATGAAAAATTTGGAGAATTTATCACAGAAAGGGGGTAGCGCTCTGGTGTAAGGGGCACCAGAGTGTTCCAACGCTCTGTGTGAGGCTAATAGGGAGTGTTGGCGCTCTCACAGCAACAGAGGGGGAGCGCTCTGCCCTCAAAACTCAGAAAAAAACTCAAAAAAACAAATTTCCAAACAAACTCAGTCAATCAAGGTGAATAAGATGAAAGAAAAAAGGCAATCAATCATATATAAGAATCAAATAGACAGTATGGAGAAGGTCAAATGAGTGGGCAAAGGGCCAAAACAAGATCTAGGAAAGGAAACAAAAATCAGAGCTCCCCCCTAGTGAAGTCACCAATTTCTGTTACAGGTGAATCCTCCTGCAGACAAGCGGATTCCCTCTTGGTCTCTAGACTCCTAAGGCCAAGACAGAAAATTTATTAACATGGACACTGACATTCTTTTAGGTCTAATCAAGCTAATATATGAAGGAGAAGAAGAAAGATATGTACCTTATTAACGACATTTGTCCTTGCAAAGTCCAGGCTGAGCTTCGATCCTGAGCTCCCTGATAGGTCCTATAGAACAAACAAAGATACAATGGACTTCCTATTCTACTGATATTAGCTCAAATATAGGTCTATTTATTGAAGAAAAATTCATGTGGAACAAACATAAATTTGAAAGAAACGGGCCAAGCATTGATATATTGATAAGAGCAAGTAAAAGTACTTACAATCCTTTGATGAAGGTGCAGCAGCTTCTTCCAGTTCTCCTTGTCCAACCCCTTTGCTCAAGTAATATACATTGATTGCTTTGATGACATCTCACTTATGAGATCATAATTTTGTTGTAATTCTCAATCTCCACATCTTTTTTGTTAATACCACTTATAGGACCATAAGTTTGGTATCCATCTCTAGTTTGTCTTTCACCATGAGGAGGCCTCCTTATATAACCCTCGAGAGGCCCAACCACTTGAGATATCTTTGGGATAAGTTGAGGATTCTTCTCCTTCAATTGAGGATCTTCCCTAAGATCATTCCTTAACCTTCTATTCGAATCCAACCACCTTCAGAAATTGAGGGGATTCTTCCCTGTTTTAGCTCAACAAACCAAAAATCCGCTCAAGAAAAGGTAGAGCTCCCCCAAAAGGGTACATGGAGCATTTGAACGCTCCCCCAAAGAGGCCCAGGGAGTGTTGGCACTCCTTGACAGTGGGTAGGGAAGTTTTGCCCTCCAAAATCCATTTTTGAGTGGTTTTTCTAGTGGCAAAAGGCTTGTACTCCTTGAAAACTGATTTCTCTTCTTCAAAACTAGTCTTTGAGGTGTCTTAAGTGTCCTTATAATGTCATTAGAGGCACGACATAGGCAATATGGAAGTATGATGTTTGTGACACTTACAACACTTGTAATGACGACACTTGCGACACTATTGAAGTGAGTAATTTTGATGTGTAACAACATGTGACCCTTGGATTTGACACATTCAATGATATTTTGGCATGTGACATCAGGGTGTGATTGAGAGGTTTAGATCTCACCCGCTTTTCCCCCCGATATGCATCTGATGGTGCCATGTGCCCTCTAGATGAAACCATCGTATTCTTATTGGCCCACTTTCAAAAAATTAACCCCTGTGCTAGTTCTCGGCCCGATATGCTCCTTGACCATCAATTTGTGGCGTCCGCAATCTATGACCCATCGGGTCCCATCAATTTCACACTCCCACTAGATTTAGCCCCGTCTGCTATATGTGGCCCCGTCCGCTAGTCTACCGCTCCTCTATACCTATTTATCCTCCTACTACGTCCCAATACTTGGGCTCTATTGTGTCCCTTTCGTCACCTAAATGAGCAAAATAAGGACGCTTACAAGTCCAGTTGGGTTAGTTGGACAAGACAGCAGTGAATGCAAGAGTTAGAAACATCAAGTATAAGAAATAAACAAAGAACTAAACTAATAACAATAAAAGAAACTAAACTAGAGTGCATAAGGGAAATAGAACAAAAATTAAACAACATGCATGCCACCAATGGATAAGTTTTATTAGTGGCAAAAAACCAAAGAGAAAGGGAGACTTGTGGGTCCCCTCTTCCTCCAAGGGAGGGCTCTTGAACCCCCAATGATTGAGATCTTCTTACAAGTAACAAACTAAAAGGAAATGGTGAAGAAATCCAAAGCCCATCCACTCAAGAGGAGATGTGAATGGCTAAATGAAATGGTGATTATATGCTCTTGATGAGAAAAGAGGATTCTCCAAGAGAATATAGGCAGCATAACAATACAAATGAATTCCGTGCAAATATAGTGCACCCATGGCCTCTTTTTATAACAAACCTTTGAGGCATTATTCAACCAGTATTTAGTGTGAACAAGGGGCTCTTTAGGGCACCCTTAGGTCTTTGACCAGCCCCCCACTCTGATTCAACTCAGATTTGGGTATCAAATCGACTTGGGAGATGAACCAGAAGTGGGTGGAAGGCCGACCAAAATCATAAATGCGTTGTTCTGAGGTGTGTGCAGATTTTTGCGTCCACAGTCACGCATCGGGTGCATATGCACTTTTCCGACGTTATTCGACTGTCGCACGTGTGTGCGCTGCCTTTGTATCCTTAGCGCATGCTGGTTTTTTAACCAGTTATATAGTTTTGTGCCCTTTGGAAATGCATTTTATGGGACATTGATGAACTAATGGGTGTTTGAAGATGTTGGATTCCTGTAACCATTTGCGGATGAAATTCCGGTGATAACAGATGCCCCCTAATGTATGAGGTTAGGAAAATATGTATAGCAGAAATACATCAATGTTTCTTCTACTGAGATTACCTGTGTAAGAAAGAGTGTTGAGGGGGATTTCAAGAGAGACCCATTGGAGGGAGAGGGGAGCCTGTAGGACCCAAACCTTTCGCAAGGTGTGGAAAAATAAAACTTTGTACAAATGAGGCAGGCATGCCCCATGCTCGTATCATGTAACTCAAAAATGTGTAATATAGTAACTGAAGCTATGTGTTGGTGTAAATGACTATAGTGCCCTCGAGGGCATCTTGATAATAGAAAAGGACAATTATGATGGTGAACAAGCTCTAAAAAGAGGTGAGGACACCTGTAAGAAGTGTCGATGATACGCATGCATTGATAGCCTATCAATTTCCAGAGGTCTTCGACAAATAGAAAAAACAACTGCAATAGTCGCAAAGTAAGACCCACCGCAACATGATAAAGTGTTGAAGTCGAATGTCATGGGGGTCAACGACAACAGAGAGAAATGATGGTTCTCTCTATGTCGTCCGAGACATCTCATTGTAAAGGTAATGAGAGTCAAGATATTGTCACTCTTCTAGAAACCGTGTTGATGTTGATAGGAAGGGAGACGTGACTCCAAGAAGCAAAGGGCTTCATGAAATCCACATGATAAGAACATGAACCGAGGAGATTCATGGAAAAAGTCAAGATGCAGTGAGACTCAATACTTCCCTTGGTTGGGGATGTTTGTGAAGGATAAGTGGCAGCAACCGTGGAACTGAATCTAGTGTCAAGGGGACGACTAGACTAGGGTTAAGTTGTGCTAGAGGCGTGACAAAGTGGACAAAATTAGAGATCAGGGGTAAATGGATTGTGGGATACTCAGGGTTTATGGATGATTTCAACAGGAGGAAAACGTAATGAATGCCCCAACCAAGGGAGACATGGGTTGTTTTTTTCAGAAAATAAAGGTCGTTAGAGGTGGTGAAAAAAAACTATGGAATGGTTGGAAACAAAGGCTTTGTACAATTGCCAAATAAATAAAGAATAATTGGGGATGAGCGTACAGATACAAAAATGGGTGCCCCAATGCAACATGGTTTGGCCTGTGAGGGTGCAAGTTGCATGGAAAATAGGTGGAGGGTGGGCGTCCCGTAGGTGGGTTTTTGTATTAGGTAAAATGAATGGAGTATAATCTGCAGATGGGAAAACTGATGGTGGATGAGATGGAGGGATAATGATGTTGATACTAAGAGGGGGGTGAATCAGTATCAAGTACAATTTAAAACCTTTTTCAACTTATACTTAAACCATTCAACTATATTCAATGAGAAATGAACAATAGTATAAGAGTTA